>CM070031.1:19814155-19954155 GCA_036247105.1 Cirrhinus mrigala | reverse complement strand
AATCTCAACAAGAGTTTATGAATTTGATTGCACTTATGCCATCTCTGAGCCTCATTAAACATGAAAATATACCTAAAAGCCACGTCTGTGTTTTTTTGTGTCACCTCTTTACAAATGAATTTTATTAATACTGATTTCACTGATTTCATTTGATTGAACTTATTTTTATTCTGTTGTTTTAATTAGAAATTTTATAAATATAAGCTCATAAAATGTAATTTAAAAAAAAAAAACTGACATAAGAGATGACATACTTTTAATAAAGTTTAAAAAAAAAAAATGCCATTACAAAGGTAACAAAATTCCTCTTCAATCCACTTTAAGGAGTCAAATATCACCTCGTAATGGGAAGGCTAATTTTTGATCAGATTTTTTAAATTATTGATTAGAAGGTGCTCCTAAAATTCCTAAAAAGAAAAGTAAGCGTAGACCCCTAATGGATTTATTGCACTTTTGGAAAAAATAATTTTATAATAAATCTTTCAAAATCAAAATCTGGATTTGAATTTTTAATGTTATTATAACCTAAAGATGCTATGTGGAAGTTTGAAACAGAACATAGCGGTTTTCATCTTGCCACTTTCTTGGTAAAGAAAATACATTTTTACTCAAATTAATCAAAATGGATTTATAGCATTTTGGAACCAAACTCTTCATTTGTATGTATTTTATGTATTTGTATGTAAACACTTATATATAATTTAGATAATGTATAAATATAGATATTTTATATAATATTTATATAAATCTAACATATTTTTCCTTAGTGTGTGCGTGTGTATATATATTTATATATACATAATAAATATACACAGTACACACATATATAGTATGCAAACAAACTTTTATTTTGAATCAATTAATCGCAACTGATCGTTTTGCAGCTATTTTACTTAGTTTTAATTAATTTAGGACTATACGAAAATTAGAAATGTTGCCTGGGCAAAAAATAAGTTGCTTTTTACTGTTTGTTTTATATCAAGTAAGGAAATTTAAGGTTTTAGTTTCAGTTAACAATACATCTTGGTGATATGACAAAATTTTATGAAAATAAAAAAAAACTTTTTACTAGTCAACCTAAAAACCTAACTAGAACATGATTTGCATATAATTCTCTTGATTAACCATCATTTCCTGTGAGCTCCGAGGTTATTAATTGACTATATTTTTTGTTGAACCCATCTGTTCACATTAATTCACTGTATTTTTCAAATAAACATGTTTAATAGCGAAAACTGGTGAAAAACTACATTACCCATAATGCCGTACAGAAATTCCACCAATCAGAGAGTCACAGTGAGCACAGAGCACTAGAGCTCTTTAGCCCCGCCTGCTCATGAAGCAATGCGAATTACATAAGCCGCATCCTCCGGAGGTCACATTTGAAGACTGCACACATCATTAAGGACGTCTTATTTAAGAAAAAGAACCATAATAAAATTTACCGTTATTCTTTGCGAGGTGTAAAATACTATAACTTCTTTTTTACTTTGCAATTTAACAGTTACTTTTCTTAAATGAGACCTCCCCAAAGACGTGTGCAGCCCTCAAATGCAACCTCCGGAGGATGCAGCCCTGCAAATGAGACGCAGCTATAGTCGTAATATTATATATACATATTTTTAATATATAAACATAACATTTTTCTTAAATATATACTGTATGCGTGTGCATTTATATATACACACATAATAAATATATACAGCACACATACATACATTATGCAAACAAAACTTTTATTTTGGATGCAATTAATTGTGATTAGTCGGTTGACAGCATTACTATACGAAAATTAGAAATGTTGCCTAGGCAAATATGAAATAAAATAAGTTGCTTTTTACAATTTGTTTTATTTGGGCGGAACTAATGCATTTTTTTCCCCAAGTACACTAGGTTCATTAGTCAACATGGTGTAAAACGTACAACAAATGACTTGCTAAATACTGTACAAACCTGACTTAAACATCCCATATGTTCAGAAATGCTAAATATGTAGATGTTCAGTTTTAGAGGTAAGCTCAAAAAGACAATTCAAATTCAAAATGAGAACAAGACTAAGAATTTTGAAACACCAGTAGTATGCCATTATTAACAGTAAACAAAAATACCAGCAGCTTCCAGTCTGTCAGCATCATGCAAACATGAAATATCAGACATGCAGTAGTTCTTCACAGGTTTTTGCATTCCACTGTGCTGCTTCTCCACAGTTTTTCTATGTAAACAAGCGTTTGACTGGACTGATGTGCAACCTCATCTTGCCCACACTTGTTGAGTTGAGCATGTGCTTCTCTAAGGTCCTGATCCCGGGCAGATAAGATCCAGACGAGGCCTATCTCAACATCAGTGCGGGAAGGAAAATAAACTATTTAGCCGAGCTGCCGCGATGACTACTAAGTGCACGGTATGTCAGCGCGAGACAGCTTGAGTTAACATTTAAATTCAGCTCGCTGGTTCAATGACAGCTTGCGGCCTCGCTGGCCAAGCTGGCCCAAACGCACCAGAGGCGTATCACGCCAACGACTTCAGTCCTGAATACAAACGTGGCAGTCTTCTGAAATCAAAGCACTTTAAGTGCTCCTGGCTCATTCCTGATCAGCAGTGCATTTTCAACTCTAACTTTGACTAAATTAATATGCCATATTTTGCAATTTAGAAAAGTTTTTTCCTGAAGGCAAGTTCTGGAGTGACAAACAAACAGAACAAATCGTCTGTTGTTTTTATTATCATTATCTGTTGATAAAACTTACTCATGTTGGTGCTGTTTTCTGCAAAACCATGTCATTTTAAAGGATGATGTCATTAAACAATTGGCTTTTGTTAGTTAAAAAGACTTAGCAATTACAGGTTTATTGAAACAGTTTAAAAGAAATAGGAAATTTGAACATTCAAAAATTCAAAAACATTCCAACTTGAACAAAATTCAGAAAACATTCAAAAATTTAACATCCAAAATTCCAAAACCTTCAAAATTCCAAAACATTCTAATTTGAACGTTCAAAATTCAAAAACATTCAAAATTGAAATTATTTTAAATACACTGTAGTTTATTTTAAAAAATAAAATACTAAACTTGTAATTTAAGTTTATCTAGTATCTTAATGTTTTCCCTGCATAAATTGTTATTTTGTGAAGGATGATGCAATTAAGCAAATGGCTTCTACAAGTTAGAGACTTTACAAAAGTTTAGCAATTAATTAATTAATTAGCAATTAAATCATCTGACTGAAACATTTACATTTAAAAAAAAAAAAAAAATAGATTTTTTTTTTTTAAAGCTGGAATTTTTTAATAAATTGCCAGTTTTATGGGAAGTTTGACATGACAAAAATGAACACTCATTTAAACAAAAGTAGTGAAATTATTTTAAATTAATTCACTTAACTGTGGTTAAAAAAAAAAGAAAACTTATTTTATCCAAATGTAATATTTTATCCAAAAAATTAAGATGAAGACATAAGAATGTTTTCAATGCAAAATAAAAGATAAGCAAATAATTAATTAGTGACTAAAACATGTTTTAGTGAAACATTTATAAAAAAAAAAAAAAAAATTACAGACATTATTAAAACATTCTATTAAAATTATTTTACAAATTAGAAATACTTGTAATAAGTTTTCATTTTTATGTTGGAAGTTTGACATGACAAAAATGAACATCCATTAAAAAAAAAAAAAAGTGTCACTATGAAATTGTGGTAAAAAGAGAAAAGATTGGCAATTAATTTAGTGACAAACAATTTCAATTAAACATTAAAAAATAGTGAAGTTCCATTTTTTTAATAAGTTTGACATGACAAAAATAAACATTTCAAATTAAAATAGTGAAATTACTTAAAATCAATTCAGTTGTGGTTGGAAAAAAAATAACAAAAAAGTACATTAATTAGTAACTAAAACATGTTTTAGTGAAAATTTTCAAAAAAAAAAAAAAAAAATTATTAGAACATTCTATTAAAAATATTTTTAAAAAATTTGAAATATTTGTAATAAGTCTCTATTTTTTATATTAGAAGTTTGACACAAAAATGAACATTAATTTAACCAAAAGTAGTCATTATGAAATTGTTTATTAAAAAAAAGTACATAACAAATTTAATATTTTACCCAATATATTAAAATGAAGAGATGAGAATGATTTTCAATGCAAAATAAAAGATTAGCAATTAATTAGTAATTGAAACATGCTTTAGTGAAAAAAAAAACGAAAAAAAAAAAAACGATACAAACATTATTAGAACATTCTATTAAAAATATTAAAAAAAAATAGAAATATTTGTAATAAGTTTCCTTTTTTATATTAGAAGTTTGACATTTAAAAAAAAAAAACAAAAAAAAAAAAAAAAACACATTTGTAAAAAGTAAAAGATTTCTGAAGATTAAACAGGTTTCTTTTTAAAAAAATCCAAAGTATTAGGATTAAGACGAATGTACTGCGTACAGAAATAACTATCCTATAAATCTCTCTTTTAACAAATCCCATAATAGTTTCCTTTCATCATTTTTAGAGACGGTATTTCCCAATCATTCACTGCTAATCTATCTTTCAGATTTCTTCAAACAAACAGCACTTTTAGCCACCAAACAGCTCTGAGGTCTGAACAAGGATGAAAAGTCAGCAGAAAAACGCAGTACCTGACATGTTTTGACATCTCATGAATGCAGACGCAGTCATCTGTCACAGCGCTGGAAACCTCTGACAAACACACCCGCTGTCTACCGGCTAAATATTCCTGCACTTAGCAGGTGGCAGGTGCTCATTTCACATCTTGATTGGTTGACGGGCGTCCCGGGCGGCACCATCACACGACCGTGAGATGTGTTAGTCTAGTGATTATGAACGGTGCACAGGCCCAACGGTGATCGCATTTGGCAAGCAGAAATGCTGCTCTACCACTTTTACGAGACGCACAAACAAATTTCATCTACGAATAAATTGTCAATAAAGATTAACACCGTCAAGTCAGACTCCAGTTGCTTGGAGAAAGAAAACAAGCGTGCAGCCGTGCAGAAATAACGCCGTAATTAAATAAAGACGAAGCCGCTGCTGATGTTTGCGCGTATTTACAGCCCTGATTTTAGCACATTAACAGAACAAGATCTCGGCACATCTGCCTGCAACTCGATATCTGCAAGTGACGGAGGTACAATGAAAACAAACACAAGGACACAAATTAGCACCATCTGCAAATGACAAGAAGACAAAACATCTCAGCGTACAAATTAAACACTCGTCAAATGCCAAATGAGAATAAAACGAGCATAAAATGAGCCCGATATCTAGAGATAAGGGTGGACGATGGCAGATTTCAATGCAAAACACATAATAAATTGCTGAAATAAACACTTACGTTAGACCGTATTTACTCAATTTACTACAAATTATTTGAAACCTGAAAAAGCGCACTTTTAAGTTGCAAATCAATACATCTGTAAATCAATAAATTTGGCCAAGCACACACAAACCAATTATATTTGACACATATTAGTAGTTGAAGAAACTCTGTAAGGCAAACATTACACAATGATTCTGATCAAACATATTTATATAACATTTAGAGTCGATTTGAAGTAGGGTTGCCAGGTCTTTAACAAACAAAAACCCACCCAATTGCTACCTAAAACTAGCCAAAAAAAACAAATTGCATTCTGGGAGGTAAAATACAAGTTTTTTGGTGGAGTTCCCCTGGTACAGTTTGCATTCCAGGGGAAAAAATATAACATGATTTGGGTCGCTTTAACCCGTGGCAACAGTGTTAAAGTAGCCCAATTCCACTGGAAAACCGCAGACTTGGCAACACTGTTTTAAAGCCTCTTCATTTATGGAGTTCAGCAAGAACTCAAGTGTCGTAATTGATACTTTGAAGTTAAACCCTAAAATCAATTCAAAATTGGGCTTGAGTGACATACACTTAAATAACATGGAACCAAGAGCAACAATAAAATAAGCCAATGTTTAATGTTTAACTAATTACGTTTATTTGATTCTAATAGTACTTGCAACAATTTTTCTAATGGCGATAATCTCAAAATGACCATCTGAAAAGTTTGGCACAAGAGTTTTGCCATTTGATACACAGTGAAAAATAAATGTAAATTAAAATTTGGGGGGATTATTTGCACCATTACAAGCTTTCAGCTGAAACAAAACCTAAGCATTTGAAGCTAAGCAATACATAATGTGATCTGTTCAAATATATCTATAATTAGACATATCTATTAGGGGTCGACCGACACGTGTTTTCAGGAGCAATGGCGATACCAATTATTACAGATCAAGTAGACCGATAAACGATATTTTGAACTGATATATATGTCTGGTGTAAAAATGCAAATTAATGTCAAAATTAAGAACAACAAGGCTCTGACAAAAACGTTCTTTAAATGCTTTTAAATTTTAAATCGCCAAATCAGTTTTGAAAATGAACGATAACCATAAAAATGCTTAATATCGGCACCGATAATTGGTCGACTCTTATTATCTATATCTATAACTTTGAAGCCTCTTCCTTCCAGGAGGTTTAGCAAGAACTCAAGATCAATTGATACGTTGAAGCTAAACTCTAAAATTAATTAAAAATTGGGCTTGAGAGACACATCACTTAAATAAATGCAACCAAGAGCAATACAACAAAATATTCCAATGTTCAACAACTAATTACATTTATTTGATTATAACAGTACTTGCAACAATTTTTCCGATGGCAAAAATCTCAAAATGACTACTTGAAAAGTTCTACTCAAGAGTTTCGCCATTTTATACAGTGATAAATAAATGTAAATTAAAATTAGGGGGGATTTTTTGCAGCATTACAATTTCAAGAATATCTGCTGAAATAATTAACATGTAAATAAAATACAACAACAACAAAACTTAAGCATTTGAAGCTAAGCAATACATAATGCTGTCTGTTCAAGCATATCTATAGCTGGACATACCTATTAGGAGTTGACCAATTATTTCAGATCAAGTAGACCGATAACCGATATTTTGAAGCTATATGTCTTGTGTAAAAATGAAAATTAATGTCAAAATTTAGAATAACAAAGGCTCTGACAAAAACTCTTTAAATGCTTTTACATTTTATTGGCAAATGAACAATAACCATAAAAATGCTTATCGGCACCGATAATCAGTAGACTCTTAATATCCGTATCTATAACTTGGAAGCCTCTTTATTTCAGGAGGTTTAGCAACAACTCAAGTGTCGTAAGGACCAATTGATACGTTGGAGCTTAACCCCAAAATCAATTAAAAATTGAGCTTAAGAGACATAATGCTTAAACAAAATGGAACCAACAGCAATACAATAAAATAGGCCAGTGTTTAATAACTAATTACATTTATTTGACTATAACAGTACTTGCTACAATTTTTCTGAAGGTGATAATGTCAAAATGACCGCCTGAAAAGTTCTGCACAAGAGTTTTGCCATTTTATACACAGTGAAAAATAAATGTAAATTAACATTTGGGGGCATTTTTTGCACCATTACAAGCTATAAGCTGTGTATCTGTCTAAATAATTGACACGTATAATTAAAATACAACAACAAAACTTAAGCATTTGAAGCTAAAGAATACATAATGCCGTATGTTCAAACTAAACAATATCTATAGCTGGACATATCTATTAGGGGTTGACCAATATGGGATTTCAGGAGTGATAGCGATAATCAATTATTACAGATCAAGTAGACGGATAACCGATATTTTGAAACGATGTGTGTGTCTGGTGTAAAAATGAAAATGAATGTCAAAATTAAAAATGACAAAGGCTCTGCCAAAAACTCTTTAAAATGGTTTTGGCAAATGAACAATAACCATAAAAATGCTTAATATCGGTATATCATAGTCCAGGAGGTTTAGCAAGAACTCAAGTGTCGTAAAGACCAACTGATACGTTGGAGCTTAACCCCAAAATCAATAAAAATTTGGGTTTGAGAGACATCACTTAAATAAAATGCAACCAAGAGCAATACGATAAAATACGCCAATGCTCAATAACTAATTACATTTATTTAATTCTAACAGTACTTACAATAAACAATTTTTCCAATGGCAAAAATCTCAAAATGACCACCTGAAAAGTTCTGCACAAGAGTTTTGCCATTTTATACACACTGATAAATAAATCTAAATTAAAATTTAGGTGGATTTTTTGTAGCATTACAAGTTTTAGGGTGAATTTCAAGAATATCTGTCGAAATAATTGACATGTATAATTAAAATACAGCAACAAAACTTAAGTAGCTGAAGAAACTATGTAAGCCAAGCAATACATCTATATCTATAACTGGACATATCTATTAGGGGTCAACCGATATGTGTTTTTCAGTGCCTATGTCGATTATTACAGATCAAGCAGACCGATAACCAATATTTTGAACCGATATACATGTCTGGTGTAAAACTGAAAACTTAAAAAGTCAAAATTAAGAATAACAAGGACTCTAATGAAAAAAAGTTTGTTTTTTTTTTTAATTATTTTAATCAGCAAATCTGTTTTGAAAATGACCGATACTGATAACCATAAAACCGCTTAATATCGGTGCTGATAATCGGTCGACTCCTTATATCTATAATTTTGAAGCCTCTTTGTTTAAGAAGGTTTAGAAAAACTCAAAGGTCTCATAAAAGATCCACTGATGCATTTCACACGACTCAAAAACAGAAAAAAACATTTAAATTCTACTAACAAAAAGGCAACAGACAAAGAACACTCAACTATAGGTAAAAATACAAAACTTCATTATTCATGTAAAAGTCAATCTGCAGTGAATGTGGCCCCAGGCTGACCAAAAACAGACTGAATCAAGTTAAAATCCCCCTCATTCACTAGAAAAGAAAATGAAAACAAAACAGCAGCGCTAAAAAAAAAATGGCCCCCAACGGCGAGTTGAAGACGAGGCCATAACTCACAGCCGTTCAAGACAGTTACAAAGCTTTATGAGGGGTGTAAAATCCTGAACGGCATCCCGCTCCGAGTGTACGTAAGGACTCGAACCGCACCCCTGTCATTCAACACGCTCCGGATCCGATGAGCAAAGCGTTCGTCTTTCACTGCGCTAGAATCCACTTGGGTTCCAGCCAAATGGCAGCACGATAACAAAATGTCAGAGCGAGGGAGAGAGTGACTTAGCAGACGTTATCCTGAGCTCACCTCGCCGCACTCGGCGCAGGAACAGAAATCCCCAGCAAGCCATTTATCTCCAGGAGGCTTTGTTGTGGATCAGGACAACTCAGACCGCAACAGCACCTGATGCCAAAAAGGCTTCTGCTGGATACTGAACATGAATCAGACCGTACTGACTGCAGGTTATACATTCAACCGCAGCAGAGTCACCTGGGTTTTTCCTCAAAATCAATTAAAAAATTGGGTTAAAATCGCTGTCACACTTGGCCTCCAGAGACATACTTTAATAAAATGGCCAAATCGTCTCATTAATTGGTATGGCTGATGTATTGGTACTCTACTATCCGAGTTGTTCTTGCCGTAGCGCTCAACATTGGCACAAACGCAGTAAACGGATAAATGAACAGATGTAAATCTACATTAATTAAGATTTGCAACTTTACAAGCTGTAACACAGATTTTAAAACCAGCCATTGACAGCGCTGGGCAAATGTTAATTTTAATAGAAATTAATGCGTTACATTATTTTAGCATTATTTTTTTTACCCCCAACACTGGTGTGCATCAGTCATTGAAGAAACATTAAGATGCCATCTGGTCAAATATATGTATATCTGAACATTTAGAGCTGAAGCTCCGTCGTTCATGGAAGTTTAGGTCATAAAGATTTGTTTATACGTTGAAGGTGGAGTGCAAAATCAATTAAAAATTGCGTTTCAGAGATGTACTGCTTTAATAAAAACTAACCAAGTGCAAGGCAATAAAAGTCAGCACTGCTCAATAACTAATTACATTTATTTTAAAATAATAAACCAATGTCGATCATTTCAAAACAGCTAAATGAAAGAGCTCAATGAAGATCGTAAACGATCCACATTAACGCAGAAGGCGGCGCCCAGGACAAAATAAAAATCCTGTGTAAATCTTGAATAAAGTCAGGTTGTACAGCTCAGATTTCAGCTGCTTTTCAGCACTTATCCGCACAAAGCCAGAAGCAAGCAAGGCAACGTAACATCCAGAGTCAAACAACACACAGTTTCGCTCTCTCAAATGGGGAACTAAGATGAAAACAACCTAAGCCATGACTCTCAAATGCACACAGCATAAATCAGAGCGCCACCGCAATGATCAGCGCTTATGCACAATTCATAAAGAGAACCATAAACCCCGAAAAAACGTGCCAAAAAGTCAGGTACTTTCCGAACACATATTGCTGGAACTGAATTCTCATTTCTAGAACTGTAAGAGGTTTGAGGCAGGAAAGCAAAATGCATCCACTCGCTCAAACATTAGCACTTCCGGATTGCCCTGTAAGCTTTATAGGTTTGTTTTATACTCCATTAATGCTAAACTACCACACTGAACTAACAAGAAACAATTCCATCAAGAACACAGACATCAACTATTGATTAGCGCATTTGAAAGGATATACTCAAGTTCGTGCAATCCGTTAAGAATATTTACAGTCTTGGAGCCACGGCAGAACATCAGACTGTCTTTGGCAGTGCAGCGTGATATTTTGGCAGAAACTGTTGTTTTGGACTTAATGGAAACAGACGCTGCCAAATGTCAAGAGACAGTAATTTGCGTGAATTGAACTTGATGATGTTACATTAGTCGTAATGACTCCAAGTCTTTTAACCTGCCGAAAAGCACCTTGGACCAGTCCATCGACGCCAAGAGCGCCGACAGACCCTGAATTATTAATGCAAAGTGTAAATTTTCATGGCTTCGGTGCATGTGCAGCTGAATCTCTGAGCATTAATGGAGCAAATGTCAACGCTGGCTCACGTTAAGGAAGAGTACGGGTTTTTCCTTCAAGACTTTGAGAGGACTTGTGCGGTTTGAGGGCAGGAATGAGGAAAGACACTCGAGGGATGATTCTGCCCTTCAGCAAACTAAACAGGACACAATAATTACTGCGGTAGGAAGACAAACTGACACCAAAACAAATCAAGCTGCTGTTCTTTCCTGATAAATCACCCTCGTTCTACCGAGCTGCTGCTGAAAACAAAGTTTTCGATCTGTCAGTGTGTGTTCTCTATTCACCCAACAAAGACAATTCTGTCATTATTTACTCAAACAAAACAAGTATGACTTTTGAGAAATTTTGAATCGAGTCCAATCCCATTCCTTTTCTCCAACGGTGGAAGTGGTTTTAACAATAACTTATAAACCATTAAAGACAGAGCTGCTGTGAGGTACATGGTTGTTAATCAATGGTGTATGTTTTTGTTAAAGCCAACAGCCAACAATATTTCAACTTCTTTTGTAAAATAATCATGTTTAACATCAAAATTCAGAGTGAAAAATGACATTACCCATGATTTCACATAGAAATCTCCAACCATGGAAAAGCAACAAGCAAATCGCACCGAAGCAGCACTACTTAAAAATATGCATATTTTGCGATAAACATAAAACATATTGGTTCTATATGCTTAAACAGCATCTTTAAACCAATAGTTTTAAATTATTCACCATTTCATAGACTTCTTAAAAACCCCTACCGGAAAAAATGAACCAAGGCAGCTGAAAAATTAGACGGCACTGTTATGCTCTATAGGGACTGGAGATTTTATGCTTCAAAAAGGTTGCAAAAACACTTTTAAGAGTGTTAAAAGGATCAGGGATAGTAAAACACAGCGCTGGCAACGCCAAGGTCATGGGTTTAATTCCCAGAGAATGCATGAACTGATAAAAAGTAGACCTCGAAAAATATACATATTTTGCAATAAACACAAAATACGTTGGTTCTATATACTTAAACGGCATCTTTAAACCAATAGTCTTAATTTATCCACCAGTTTAATTTGATTATATCAATGCTTTATAGGATTGCAGTTCTTTTTCTCTTAAAACTCAGTCTTTTTGTCCAATTTGGTTTGGTTCATGGATTATAAGACTTTTTAAAAATTTCCCTACTGGAAATAATGAACCAAGGCTGCTGAAAAAATTAGACAGCACTGTTGTGCTCTATAGGGACTGGAGATTTTATGCTTCAAAAAGGTTGCAAAAACACCTTAAGAGTGTTAAAGGCATGATAACATTTGTCCATATGACTTGTACAATAGTAAATCACAGCACTAACAACACCAAAGTCATGGGTTCAATTCCCAGAGAATGCAAGAACTGATAAAAATATCAGCTTTTATATGCATATTTTGCAATAAACATAAAATATATTGGTTCTACATACATAAACAACATCTGTAAACCAATAGTCTTAATTTATCCACCAGTTTAATTTGATTATATCTATGCTTTATAGGATTGCAGTTCTTTCTCTCTTAAAGCTCAATGTTTTTGTCCAATTTGGTTTGGTTCATGGATTATAAGACTTTTTAAAAATCCCTATTGAAAAAAAAATGAACCAATGCGGCTGAAAAAATGGACGGCACTGTTGTGCTCTATGGGGACTGGTGATTTTATGCTTTAAAGAGGATGCAAAAACACCTTAAGAGTGTTAAAAACAACACAAGATTTGTCCATATGACTTGTGGGATAGTAAAACAACTCGCTGGCAACGCCAAGGTCATGGGTTTAATTTCCAGAGAATGCATGAAATGATAAAATGTAGACCTCGAAAAATATGCATATTTTGCAATAAACAAAATATGTTGATTCTATATACTTAAACCACATATTTAAACCAACAGTCTTAATTTATCCACCAGTTTAATTTTTGATTATATCAATGCTTTATAGGATTGCAGTTCTTTCTCTCTTAAAGCTCAGTCTTTTTGTCCAATTTGGTTTGGTTCATGGATTATAAGACTTTAAAAAAAAAAAAAAATGAACCAAGGTCGGTGAAAAATTGGACAGCACTATTGCGTTCCATAGGAACTGGAGATTTTATGCTTCAAAAACGAGTGCTAAAAGCATCATAACATTTGTCCATATGACTTGTGTGATAGTAAAGCACAGGACTTGCAACGCCAAGGTCATGGGTTCAATTCCCAGAGAATGCATGACCTGATAAAATGTAGACCTTGAATGAAACGTTGGCTGATTTAGATAAAAGCATCTGCAAAACGCATTAACGCTTAATGTTATATAAGGTGCACTATATTTCAAATCTATAAAGTCATATAAAAAAATCCGGGTCTGTTTCGTCAAACAAAGTGTTTTGAGTCATATGGACTACTGTTGTAATGCACTTTGTCATTTTAGAGGCTAAAAGCCAAAATATTCACCTTTTTGTGTTCAAGTCATGGTTGTAACAATAAGAGGGTGAGTAAATAATGGTTATGGAAACATGCATGCATGCATGATAAAAAAAAAAAAATAATAAAAATTGTTCCACCTAATGTCAAACCTAAAATACATGGACAGCATTACCATTGTTGTAACAGATTTTAGTGAACTGAGCAAATATTGCAGCAAAAATTGTGCATTAAACACATCAACCACCTGCTCTCAGAATATCAGCCATTAAAACCCATATGAGTCATTAATGATTATACCAAGCTGGCGCAAAATAGGTATAGTGCACCATGGTATTTTGATTTACATGGCACTAAAATGTATAAATCGTGGTATTTTTAAACAGTACTCCAAAGTACTTCCAAGAATACCATGGCACTATCATTGTGCATGTTCAAAAACATGGCAATACCATAGTATTTGTCCTACAATACGTAATAATTTCCATACACTTAAGCAATTCGAATGTACCTCAAGAACACCGTGTTATTATCAAATTATTTTGAGAAATACAGTGTGTGTGAATCTTGTCTTTCTGTTCAACACACACACACGTTGTTTAGCCGCTTTAGCTTTTGTAAGCACGAGTTCATCACACACACACTCGACTAACTGATCAAACCATCACATAAATCAACCCTCACAGATCAATCACGACCTTCTCATCAATAAAAACGCAAATGTCACCTCTGTCGCTGTCAAATATGATTATTACACCGCTCAAAAACACTCGAGGTGCGCTAGCAGAGCTAACGACGGATATGACAAAGAGCAGTAGCGTTAGCATTAGCACTCAGACTGATTACTTGAATAGAAATATGTGAACAAATAAATAACAACCACCACAAGAATAAACATTTTCGGCATATTAAACATCAAAAACTCATCTGAGATAAAACGCAAAAATAGCTCGACGAAGCAAATCCAGCAAAACGCACATTAACCGTGTAGAATTCAAAAAACAAAACATGTTTACATAGTAATAGCTATTTAAATGAGCATAATGAAATAAATCACAGTCTCAAACCATTACTGTGACATTTCAGGCATGCAAACATGGAATAAAGCCATGAGGTCAATGCAGTGCTAATCCTGACGGCTAAAGCTAAAGAAACACATAAGTGGCAACACAAAAATTCCTGCACAAAATACATGAAATATAAAAAACATGCAAACTCACCCCCCAGATGATCCAGCCCGATCTAGACGCATCCCATAGATCCAAAAACAGCAAAAATACCCCTCCAAGGAAATGTGCTGGGGTTACACACACACACATTCACACTCATACGGACTCATACACACACATAGACCCATGCACACACACATTCATACACACACACACACACACAAATCCAAAGGCAGGCCGGTTTCACTGGACTGCAGCCATCGGAACAGTTCAGATCCACTCCAGATCCAGGACAACCAGCGAAAAGAGCAGCTGGAAAAACGACATTTCGCCTTCGGATTCGCGCCCGGAGGGTGAAATACAGCTAGTGTCCTTAATTCTCAACGCAATAGATTCCCAGCGATCAGAGTGTACGTCCCAAACACACGCAGGGAGAATCAGCTGCAGTCGCACAGTCCTTTGCTTTGCTTCCACTAGAGCTCTAATGGCTCTTTACGCTTGTTTGCATCTCTCACTGCGAGACATTGAAGCAATGCAACCCAACATGAGCTCATTCACAGCCCGGATACGCGAATCCACGTGGAGCGGAGCGGCTCAGAAGCGCCCGCCTCGAGAGGAAAACCCGGAGCTGGAGTTCAGCGCTCTGGATTGAGATGCAGGGAAGAAAGTACAGCAAGTTTATTTATCAGATAAAGAAAAATACTTAATCCAACAATGTTTATTTATTTATAAAAAGCTCAATAAAAGCTTTTTTAGGCTAAACAACAACAACAACAAAAAACAATGTATATAAGTCTACTCATCAAACACACAAAAATGCTTTTTACAGCATTTTATTTATTTAGTTATTCATTCATAAAACAGAAAATACCAACATATATAAGTTTACTCATCACGCACAAAATGCTTCATACTACAGCAATATTTATTTATTTATTTATTTAATCTAAAAAATCAAATGCATAAAAATTTCATACAACAATATTTATTTAACCTTAAACAAGAAAATACCAACATATAAGTTACTCATCAAAATCATAAATGCTTTTTACATCAATATTAATTAATTAATTAATTATTTAACAAATAATAATAATAAATTTATTAATTTATTTATTTAATCATAAAAAAGAAAATACCAACATAAGTTTATTCATCAAACACACAAAAAATGTTCATGCAACAATTTTTATTTATGAAAGCTCAATAAAAGCTTTTTAAGCTAAAAAAAAATACTAACATATGTTTATTTATCAAATAAAGAAAAATACTTAATCCAACAATGTTTATTTATTAAAGCTCAATAAAAGCTTGAAAAAAGAAAAGAATAAAAATAAAAAAATAAATAATAATAAAAATATCAACTAATAAGTCTACTAATCACACACACAAAAATGCTTTTTACAGCATTTTATATAGTTAGTTTTTCATTCATAAAACAGAAAATACCAACATATGTTTACTCATCAAACACAAAATGCTTCATACTACAGCAATATTTATTTATTTATTTAATAAGAAAATACCAACATATATGTTTACTCATCAAACGCATAAAAAATTCATACAGCAATATTTATTTAATTATTTAATCCTAAACAAGAAAATACCAACATGTAAGTTTACTCAACAAACACACAAAAACGTTCATGCAACAGTTTATTTATGAAAGCTCAATAAAAGCTTTTTTTAAGCTAAAAAATACCAACGTTTACTCATCAAATGCATAAAAATGCTTTATACAGCAAAATTAATTAATTAAATCATACAAAAGAAAATACCAACATATATGTTTACTCATCAAACCCAAAAATTCTTCATACAGCAAAACTTATTTATAATAAAAAATAAAAAATATTATTACTATAAATATTATTAATTTAATTTAATTTAATTATTAAAGTAATTATTATTGTAAGCATTATTTATATATTTATTTACCATAAAAAATACCAACATATATGTTTACTCATCAAACACACAAAACTGCTTCATACATCAAAATGTATTTATTTATATAATCATTAAAAAATACCAACATGTTTACTCATCAAACACACAAAACTGCTTCATACAGCAATATTTATTTATGGAATCATAAAAAAGAAAATACCAATACGTTTACTCATCAAACACAAAAAAAATGATTATATAAAATTTATTTATATAATCATTAAAAAATACCAACATATATGTTTACTCATCAAACACACAAAACTGCTTCATGCAGCAATATTTATTTATGTAATCATAAAAAAGAAAATACCAACGTTTATTCATCAAACACACAAAAAAAAAACTCTTCATATAGCAAAATTTAATCATAAAAAATACCAACATATAAGTTCACTCAAACACACAAAAAGGCATAATACAGCAATATTTATTTATTAATTCTTAAACACAACATGAGTTTACTCATTAAACACAGAAAGATGCTTCATACACCAATATTTATTTGTGTAATCTTAAACAAGAAAATACATATAACATATAGAAGTAACATATATAAGTTTACTCATCAAACACACAAGCAGCAGCTTCATGCAGCAATATTTACAGATATATTTATTTATTCAGAGAGCAAAAAAAAAAAAAAAAAAGTCAGAAAAACAAAAGAAATATAGGTAATTCAAGAAAGAATTAAAAATATAAATCTATATAACTATAAATATTTCTGTATAATCTATATAATTATGCATGTATTATAAAATAAAATCAGCTTTACTAATTTATAATAATTATAAAAAATTTGGAATTACATACATATACAAATGACAAATAAAAATGCATGCAAGTTAAAAAAAATAGATATAAATGTCAGAAAAATATAGGTAATTATATATATATATATACCCAATTACAATTACACATTCTTGTGTGTATATAGTATGTTTTATACAGTGTGTATACATTCTCTTTTCTTTTGTTTAAATGTATACTTTCACTTAAAACAATATTACTGATTTTTACAATAATTTATTTTCTATATCTATCTATCCATCAGCACAGAAGTATAAACAGAAAGATCATAACATCACATTATATACACACACTTGTATTTGTTGTGTTAATATTTCTCTAGATTTTCAGTCACTTACAGTATGTTACACAGCAGAAATCATTGACTAACAATAATACAGAGCATTACCGGACTGGCTTATATCAGCAGCAGCGTTTTATTACTCCCAACAGACGCTGCGAGTTTATATCTCTTTCATCGATAACCTCACACTGCATAACTGTGAAGCCAGATGTCATATCTGATGTTTGTCATCCAGCAGCAGGAACATAGAAAGCAAGAGTACAAGCGTTATGACAAGCAGACGTGACATTGTGTTTGTCATAGAACACGGAATGATAATCTCCTCTGTTTACTCAGGGCTCCGAGGTGACGGGAAAATTGAGGCATTCCAAGCCAGTTGCCTCGGCAACAAGGATATGATAATGTTGCTCTGACGAGAGAGAGGGAGAGAGAGAGAGAGAGAGAGAGAGAGGCAGAACGGAGCGCTGTTGTGTTCAGGGACAGAGCAGCCGGGGGAAGTGAATTAATGGGATAATTTTCACACTGTGAGGGTGGCAATCGTCCTTCTCCTTCATCTTCTCCTGGCCACCACATCCAAACCTTCACGAACACTAGTCACCTCCATTTTACACGCATCAATCTCCATTCCTCAAAACAGGAGTAGAATATTATATCATGAAATGTGAATGATGATGTTGAAATTATCATAATTACATGATGTCAATATGGAGAATCTGGTAAAACAGACAAAATGTGATAGTAAACATAGCGATAAACACATGTACAGCAAAACTGGTGGGAATCTATCTATCTATCTGACGCAGAGAGATAAACAAAAGGATAATTAGAACATATATTATGTATACACACTTTTTATTCATTGTTTTATGTTATTATTTAACATTTCTTTAGATTTTCAGTCACATACCATTTTTCCAGAAAAAAACAGCAGTGATCGATTAGACTTTATTTATTTATTGTTTGTACACGTTATGTTCAAGCAAAGCAATGTTTTTGCTAAAATATCCACAAATAAGAAAGCACGGTTTATCTGTCGTTCAGATAACTGCAGACAACAGTAGACTCCGGTGCATTCTGTTCTAGAAACAAACAATAGTTGTACAATAAAAGCAACTTTTGTTGTCAAGACCACAAAAAAAAACTTGTGATAACAAGAAAATAATTTATTTCAAAATTGCAAGAAAATAAAGTCATGATAACAAAAAATACTTTTGTTAAATCATAATTATGTAAAAAGCTTTGTTATGTTGAGATTACGAGAAAAGTTTAGTTTTATTATGAAAAAATGTAATCATAATAACGAGAAACCAACTTTTGTTAAGTCATAACCACACAAAAACAACTTTCGTTATACTGAGATTAGAAGAAAACTTTCAGGTCAAGATTACGAAAAAATTAAGTTGTAATAACGAGAAACCAACTTTTGTTAAATCATAACCATGCAAAAACTACTTTCATTATGTTTAGATTACGAGAAAACTTTTGTTATATTATGAAAAAATTAAATCATGATAACGAAAAGCCAACTTTTGTTAAATCATAACCACATGAAAACAACTTTCGTTGACATTAGAAGAAAACTTTCAGGTCAAGATTATGAAAAAATTAAATTGTAATAATGAGAAACCAACTTTCATTAAGTCATAACCATGCAAAAACAACTTTCGTTATGTTGAGATTAGAAGAAAACTTTCAGGTCAAGATTACGAAAAAATCTAATTGTAATAATGAGATTAGAAGAAAAACAAAAAAATTACACTGTGATAACGAGAAACCAACTTTTGTTCAGTCATAATCACGCAAAAACATCCTTCATTATGATAAAACTGTGAGATTACGAAAAAATGTTATTGTCATATTGAAAAAAAAAACTTTTATATTGAGATCATGCGAAAACTTTCGTTATGATAAGATTGAGAAAATTTGTTATGTTCAGATTATGAAAAAATTAAATCATAATAACGAGAAACTAACTTTCGTTAAATCATAACCATGCAAAAACAACTTCCGTTATGTTGAGATTGGAAGAAAATTTTCAGGTCAAGATTACGAAAAAATTTAATTGTAATAATGAGAAACCAACTTTCGTTAAGTCATAACCATGCAAAAACAACTTCCGTTATGTTGAGATTAGAAGAAAACTTTCAGGTCAAGATTACGAAAAAATTAAATTGTAATAACGAGAAACCAAGTTTTGTTAAATCATAACCATGCAAACACAACTTCTGTTATGTTGAGATTACATGAAAACTTATGTGGAGAACTTACATTGTGATAACAAGAAACCAACTTTCGTTAAGTCATATTTACTTGAAAACATCTTTTATTATGAGAAAACTGCAGAGATTCCGAAAAAATTTAATTGTGATAATGAAAAAAAAACCTTATGTTGAGATCATGCGAAAACTTGTTGTATTGAGATTATATAAATAATTCAATCGTGATAACGAGAAACCAACTTTTGTTAGGTCATAACCACACTAATACAACTTTCGTTATGTTGAAATTACAAGAAAACTTACATTGTGATAATGAGAAACTAACTTTTGTTAAGTCATAACCACTCGAAAACAACTTTTGTTACTTTGAAGTTACAAGAACACTTTTAGTTCAAGATTACGAAAAAATTAAATTGTGATAAGAAACCAACTTTTGTTAAGACGTAATTATACAAAAACATCTTTTATTATGAGAAAACTGTTGGGATTACGAAAAAATTAAATTGGGATAAAAAAAAAAAAAAACACTTTTGTTATGTTGAGATTACGCGAGAACTTTAGTTATGTTAAGATTGAGAAAACTTGTTGTTTTGTTGAGATTATGAAAAAATTAAATCGTGATAACGAGAAACCAACTTTGATTAAGCAATAACCATGTGAAAACAACTTTCATTATGTTGAGATTATGAGAAAACTTTTATGTTTAGATTATGAAAAAATTTAATTGTGATAACAAGTAACCAACTTTCGTCAAGTCATAACCATGCAAAAACAACATTCGTTATGTTGAGATTATGAGAAAACCTTTATGTTGAGAATACGAAAAAATTTAATTGTGATAAAAAAAAACAACTTTTCTTAAGTCATAATCACAAAAACAACTTTCGTTATGTCATAACCTTTAGAAACTTTAGATTACGAAAAAATTACACTGTGATAACGAGAAACCAACTTCAAGTCATAACCATGCAAAAACAACTTTCGTTATGTTGAGATTAGAAGAAAATTTCCAGGTCAAGATTACAAAAAATTTAATTGTAATAACGAGAAACCAACTTTCGTTAAATCATAACCATGCAAAAACAACGTCTGTTATGTTGAGATTACATGAAAACTTATATTGAGAACTTACACTGTGATAACGAGAAACCAACGTTTCGTTAAATCATATTTACTTGAAAACATCTTTCATTATGAGAAAACTGCCGAGATTACGAAAAAATTTGATTGATATAATGAAAAAAAACCTTTTATATTGAGATCATGCGAAAACTTGTTATATTAAGATTAAGAAAAATTAAATCGTGATAATGAGAAACCAACTTTTGTCATAAAGACTTGAAAACAACTTTCGTTACTTTGAGATTACAAGAACACTTTTAGGTCAAGATTACGAAAAAATAAAAAAATTGTGTCAACAAGAAACCAACTTTTGTTAAGACGTAATTATGCAAAAACATTTTTCATTATGAGAAAACTCGGGATTACGAAAAAATTAAATTGGGATAATGAAAAAAACACTTTTGTTATGTTGAGATCACACAAAAACTTTAGTTATGTTTAGATTATGAAAAAACTGAATTGTGATAACGAGACACCAACTTTTGTTAAATCACATCCATGCAAAAACAGCTTTTGTTATGTTGAGAGAACAAGAAAACATTAATGTCAAGATTATGAAATTAAATCATGATAAGACACTTTTGTTGTGTTTACATCACAAAAATATTAAATAGTGATAACGAGAAACCAGACTTTCGTTAAGTCATAACCATGCCAAAACGAATTTTGTTATGTTGAGATTATAGGAAAATGTTTGTTGTGTTTACATCACGAACAAATTAAATCGTGATAACAAGAAATCAATGATTAAGTCATAATCACACAAAAACAACTTTCGTTATGTTGAGATTATGGGAAAACTTTTATGTTTACATCACAAAAATATGTAATTGTGATAATGAGAAACCAACTTTCATTAAGTCATAACCACACGAAAACAACTTTTGTTATGTTGAGATTACGAGACAAAAGTACGAGATTGCAAAAAAATTACATTGTGATAACAAGAAACCAACTTTTAAGTCATACTCACGCAAAACAATTTTTGTTATGTTGAGAATTTAAAAAAAACTTTACGTTGAGCTTACGAAAAAATGAAATCATGATAACGAGAAACCAACTTTTGTTATGTCAAGATAATAGGAAATTAGCTCGTGATCATGACAAAACAGCTTTTGTTATGTTGATCATTAGAGAAAACAAGAAAGAAAAATAATTATAAATCATGGCCTTAAAGGGTTTCTGTACTTTCCAATTAAAACGGCCTATAACTATTTAATGATGACAGTCTGATTTATGATGAATTTCAGAGTTGTCATTTAGCAGTGGAATGCACGACTGGCAATAAGAGGCATGTAAACCCCGCGGTCTGTCAAGCAGACATGCTGAAGAGTCGCGTGAACAGGCGGTGTCAGTAACACGCGCTCCCGCTGCCGCCTGCCGTAAATCACTCATTAGCGGCGACAGATCTACGAGTCTGATTCACGACTCCGATACGAGCCCGTGGCACGTCGAACCCCGCGGGGCTCAGCGAAATCAAATCAATCACGTGTTTATCAAAGCAGCCGTTCGCCGTGTGCGTGTGCGCTCTTCTTCTGCCTCTCTTGCACTGCGTTTTTTAATCAATCCATAATTGTCATGGCCGGGCAAAATAAATTTACATTCTCATTTCTGTTTGCCGTGGTCAGCGTGCCGTTTGCTATGCTAATTAATGAGTAATTGCGGTGAGATGTGGGAGGAAGCAGCGAGAGGTTGGTGTGGGGGTGGAGGGGAAGCTAATGAGGTGAGACAAAGGGGTAAAACACAAGCTTGATTTCTTCCTGTGTTCACTGCCATCTGTGAAGCATTATGATGGTAAACCGGCGCTCCCTTGCGCGGCGGCGGCGTACAGATGTGGCATTGTTTCGCTCCTCCGCGGCCTAATTTGACGGCGAACGGCAACAAAAGGACGCATCCGTGGGTTCTGCCGCGCTAAACGCGAGACGCGGTGAGAGAATCAAAGGCATGCTTTGACAGACCTCAAATTACCTACAAATTATACAGCATGAAAGCAGCACTCAACCCCTGTGCCAGGTTACGCGGTGCAGACAGGTGCACGAGCACAACACCTCATAGTGAATATACAAATTAGCTGATGCATATGCACGCATGCTTCAAGAAATGTCAGCTCAATGAAATACATTTTAATTAAAATGGGAAAATAATGCACACACATGCAAATGTTAAGGATGCAAACATGCATGCAAACTCCTCAGAGTGCATGTCATTAAACCAGATGGGTAATACTTGGGAAGCTCGATAAGTTTCATTAGCTTAACTAATTCGCTTTACCTCAACAGTTGATGACTTGAGAAAGAAAACCGACAGTTTGCGCGAATAGCGCCTCTTGTGGCAAGATGATGAGAATGCAATGCAAACTTGAAATCGAGCTTGCGATGCAAAAATCAATGCAAAAACCAAAATATGAGAATATTGTATGCAGTATTTCTTGTTTTAAAGATGTTTAGATTTTTTTAACAGCAAATGAGATGCTGAACCGAAGTGCTATTTCCACTTAACTCATTTAAATTAATGTTATTTGCTATTTCTTGCTATTTACTTCCTTGCTTGCTAATGAAATTTACTAGCAATTTTTTTTAAGTAAAAAAACAATTTTAAGTGCTGAAGATGTCCTCACCCTCAGGCTATTCGAGATGTAGTCGAGTTTGTTTTTTTCAACAGATTTGGAGAAATGTAGCATTCCATCACTTGCTCACCAATGGATGTGAATGGGTGCCGTCAGAATAAGAGATCAAACAGCTGATAAAAACATCACAATAATCCACAAGTAATCCACACCACTCCAATCTATCAACTAACATCTTGTGAAGCCAAAAGCTGCATGTTTGTAAGAAACAAATCCATCATTAAGACATTTTAACTTCAAGCCTACAGCTAAAATACAAGTCCTCTAACCAAAATATTGATTTCACCAGTGAAAAAGTGGTCTTGTCTGAATCAGAAGAGAAATCTGAATGGATCAAGCACCACTTAGAGGTGAAAACAGTCCAAAACAGCTCTAAACAAATATGTGGGTGGATTTTGATGTGACAGACACTGGATTATGGAAGCGATGGTTTAAAACATCTCAATTATGGATTTGTTTCTTACAAACATGCAGCTTTTGGCTTCACAAGATGTTAGATGATAGATTGGAGTAGTGTGGATTACTTGTGGATTATTGTGACGCTTTTATCAGCTGTTTGGACTCTCATTCTGACGGCACCCATTCACATCCATTGGTGAGCAAATTATGGAATGCTGCATTTCTCCAAATCTGATGAAGAAACAAACTCATCTACATCTTGGATGAATTGAAGATAAGCACATTTTCAGCAAATTTCCATTTTGCTTAAAAGGATGGTGCAACAAAGATGCAACAAGAGGGTGATTGCATTTTAAATACTATGCACAATGTGCACAACACTTCAGAATAAATGAACTAACCTTCACTCCTGATATTACAACCCGCCGGCCCTCATAAGTAAAAGAGAGCGTAACCCGGTCAAGTCTCTGAACATTCATCATAGTTTGGTTAATCCCTGTAATAAATGTCTACGGAGGCCTGCGGGGAAACACATGTAAATGATGAGGTCGAGGGCTTCTTCTTTAACCCTACATATGAAGGCTTGTGAAATAGAGGCCATGTGGCCTTTTTAACTCTAAGATGAGAGGAAAAACTGATTTATTCACCTGACCTTATTACAGTGCAACGGTAGGGCTCTGAAGGTAAAAATGCCATTCAAAAGCTCCATAGAGAGAAAAACTGATTTTAGGCAATAATTTTTCAAGACAGACCCACCATGAAACCCAAGGTTATATAATTATGGTGTATTCTTCCGCTGAAGCCACAAGTCAGTGTCAAACTTCACTTTTGAGAATTTGTGATGCAATGCAACAACACAATTTATCATTAATAATTAATATGTATAACACAAATGGTGGTAGTTTGTGTTTAGCTATATAACAATAGCTAAATGCCTTGCTACTTTAGAAATGTTAACATTAAATGTAACAAGTTTAAAAAAATGACGTTGACATTACATTAAATTCCAAATTCACTGGTCTAAAATGCCTTAAAAATCAGCGTAATAGAAAGTAAATATTTCCACATAATATTCCATGTATTCATATAATAGTATTTATAAAATTTGCATTTATTATTTATTTTACTTTACATTTTAGAATATTTAAAAAGTATATTTTAAAAAGTCTGAAAAACCCTAAATACAATATGGTAGTTTAGCATTTTTTAGTTCCAAACTGAATTACGTTTTTATTTTGATTCAAATGTTGTACTGCTTCATCCAGTGTTATTTTCATATCTTTGAGATACTATTATAGATTTTATTAATATTTTAATTTGGTTTTTAGATATTCCTTTTTTTTTTTTTTAATTTTAGACTGTTTTAGTAAATTTTTATTTATTTTTTATTTTTTTATTTTTATTTTAACTGTTTTTAATCATTTTATATGCTAATTAGTGCTGTCAAACGATTAATCACGATTAAATCGCATCCAAAATAAAAGGTTTGTTAACATAATATATGTGTGTGTAATGTGTACATTTATTATCCATATATAAATACATACATGCAAGTATATATTTAAGAAAAAAATTATGTATTAAATATATAATTTAAATTATATGACTATAAATACATACATATAAATATTTTCAAAATATAGACATGAATGTGTGTGTATTTATATATGCATAATAACTATACACAGTACACACATATTTTGGATGTGGTTAATCATTTGACAGCACTAATTAGCATATAAAATGATTAAAAACAGTTCAAATAAAAATGGCAAAAAAACTGCAAATTTACTAAATTACTAAAATATTTATTATGCATATATAAATAAACATGCATGTATATATTTTAAAAATATTTACATGTATGCATTTATATTCATAAAATTTATATATATATATATATATATATATATATATATATATATATATATTAATATATTTAATATATATATATATATATATTTTTAAATATATACTTGCATGTGTGTATTTATATAAATATTTACATGTATATATTCATATCATTTATATTATATATAAATATATTTAATATGTGAAGATAAATTTTTTTTTGAATATATACATGCAAGTATGTGTATTTACATACGCATAATAAATATACACAGTACACATATTATGTAAACAAAACGTATTTTGGACAATTAATCGTCTGATATCACTTATGCTAATGTTATTTTTTTGGTTTAAAATGTCTGTTTTTTTTTTAATTAATTTTATTTCAGTTTTAGTTTTATTATTTTAGTATAAAATAAAAAATGTTGCCTAGACAAATAGCTGAAAAATAATACATTTTAAAATATTAAAGTTGATTTCAACTCATTTGTGTCAAGTATTAAAATTTCTGGTAACACTTTACAATAAGGTGTCATTTGTTAACATTAGTTTATAACAAACAATAAACAATGCATTTATTACACAAATTTATTAATCTTTGTTAACGTTCATGTTAGTTCACAGTGCATTAACTAATGTTAAACAACTTGCGATTTTAATAATGCCTTACTAAATGTTGAAATTTACATTAAGATTAATAAATGCTGTAGAAGTATTGTTTATTCTTAGTTCATGTTAATCAATGTAGTTAACTAACGTTAACTAATGAAGCTTACTGTAAAGTGTTACCAATTTTGTTTCACAGTTTTAGTTTTAGTTAACTATTATATTTCTGGCATCATCTCAGATATTATTAGTTTGATTCAACTATGTATTGAAGACATTTCTGAAATGTCTATAAAAAAAAATGAATGTGAATCATTCTTCTGGAACCCACACTACTGAAAATATCACTGCTGAGCTCTGTTGAAAAATAAAATATTAGTTGGTTCTTTTTTTTTGAGAACTAAACAACTACATTCAATGAAATGATCAAAACCTGATCCAGAAGCAGTTCAGTCTGCTTGAAGGAAGCCTGTAATGAAGAACAATCATACTTGAGTTCAACGGGAGTCGTGTTGCAGACTGCATTTTTCTTCATGAGTTCTCGTCACTCGAGCGATCACAGGGCCGATCCGGTGGAAGTGCTGACGAACGGAGTCGAGTCGTCACCCTGACAGAAAGCAGCGTAAGGGAAACTCGGACTGGAAAACACAGCGTCTGCACAGATGCATGTACCACAGAAACACACACACACTGTCAGCAGGGAGGACCAGGTGTAAAATCAGCACACCTGGAGATCCACATCAATCTGAGATATTAAAAGACTTTGACATTTGGGGAAAATAGAAAGCATTAATGTTCGCAAGGCCAATTTAATCACGGAACAGCCACCAAAATAGACAAAATATTCCCAAAAATGCATTATATCTAAATATAATGCTGAGAAATAAGCTTTATGGTGGTTAAATATTTGCTTGGTTTTATCTAAAGCTCAGTTGAATTTGTTCTGCATCATTAGACGTGACATTATGGTGTGTTGGATGGTAGTCTGAGAGCAGTTTCCTTTGGAGGAACAAGCCATTGACTAACTGGGCAGCAATGCAGCTGTCTTTGGGTTTGGACACAGTTTGAGTCATTAAATGCGTGTGGAGAGATGAGCCTAACACACACACACACACACTGGTCCTCCCCAGCTGTGTGTTCTCCTCAGAGTAAAGGGAGCTTGTCAGATATCACAGAAAACCCAGAGCCCAGAGGCCCCAGACGTTCAAAAGTTCACATACTAACCTTGAATACCAATCACACACACACAAACACTGCTCAAAAACTCAGGCCTAAACAACCACACCACATCTGAGCATAGCAGGAATATGATCCGTCAGTGACATGGACCATCTAAGTAGGTTTTTTACACATTATATTTACAAACTACAGAGCACAGAATTAACACAATTTATTTACTCACCCCCTG
Organism: Cirrhinus mrigala; assembly: GCA_036247105.1. Lineage (NCBI taxonomy): Eukaryota > Metazoa > Chordata > Actinopteri > Cypriniformes > Cyprinidae > Cirrhinus > Cirrhinus mrigala. The sequence goes on along the minus strand of CM070031.1, from coordinate 19,926,407 downwards.
AGTTTATGTCTTCTTGTCCTCAGTTGTGAAGAAATGATGGTTTTTGAGGAAAGCATGTCAGGATTTTTCTTCATATAACGGACTTCAATTTTGCCCCCGATTTTGAACTTCAAAAATGTAGTTTAAATGCAGCGTGAAAGGGCTCTAAACAATCCCAGTCGAGGAAGAAGGGTCTTATCTAGCGAAACGATCGGTCATTTTTTTCGAAAAATAAAAATTGGTATACTTTTTAAGCACAAAAGCTGGTGTAGCACAGGCTCTCCGATGCTCATCCACAGGTCGTTTTTGAACGAATCTTTAATGTGTCTCGCGAAGAACGAGTCGTCCCGGGGAATGATTCGTTCAGTCGCGCATGCGCAACATCCTTTTAGGTTCTGTACTGGAATTAGTTCACCTGTTTCGCGTCTTCAGGTTTTTCGAGTCGTTCGTTCATCTTATGGGGCTGACACGTGATGCTGATTTTGCTAAAATTAACGAAATGACTCAAAAAAAGATTCAAAGGTCCGAGTCGGTAAAATGATCCGAACTTCCCATCACTACTACGAATCACGTTTAAGTTCATCGCCTGTGTACTCCGGCTAAAAAAGGTAGAGTATGGCGAAAAACTCCATCTTATTTTCCTCCTACAACTTCAGAATCGTCCGATATCGTTGTACCTTTTCGTTTGTAAACAGCGTTTGACTTAGTTTCTTAGTCTTTGCGTGTTCGCTTTGTAAACACTATCTTTTTTTATTCTTCTAAAAAGTGACATTCAAAAAATATTTCTTTTATATTTTCTTTGTAAATTATAAAAATTTAGTTCATTGGCTGAGACTGATTTTAACTACATGCCTAAATTTATGATCAGGAAATATTCCTGTGTCCCTCTCTCTCTCTCATAGCTAGTGTGAGTAGATAGGCCCTATCATTTTGAAGTAAATGTGTTCAAAAGTCTGAAAAATCAGTGTGTAACTTTAAGGAACGTCACTACCAAACACCTTTTTTTTTTTTTTTTTTTTTTAAATTAGCATCTTTGAGCTAGGTTCAAAAGTATGTAAAATTGTCACTACCGAAAGAGTCACGAACAAAACATTTGGATGAGTTTCAGTAGTGACACCTTTGTTTTTTGTTTTTGGGGTGTTATTCCTAAATGGTCACCAAAAAACATCACTGTTTCGTTAGTGACAAAAGGGAACACATAATACTCATATTTCGGAGAAATAAACAAAATTTTATTATAGTTATGCAAATTTTCACTACCGATACATGGGATGTTTTGTCAAAAATAAAGTATACTGAATTATCAACTAAGGTGTTATAAAATTTTTTGGTTCAATGTATATTCAGACTAATGAATCCTTAACTTTGAAACCAGTATGATCAACTTTTCACCTTTTACAAAGAAAAATTGGATTCAAAATACAACAAATCACATAAATTACACTTGAAGTATTGTTAAAAATGTAGTTATTGATTTACCTCTGGAAAAAAATTAATAAAATAGCAAAAAATATATATTTACAATGTAGATGTAAGCAAAATCTTCAACAGGTCAATATAACCCTTCTAATTAAATTTTTATTACCGTTTCGGTAGTGACAAATTTAGGGAGGGGACAAATATTCCAAACCTTTCTAAAAATACAATGAAAATTAACTGCACAGTTACCAGAAATGTGTACGTTGGATATTATACAATTTGCATACATACACATTTTTTTTCTTCCAAGACGTTTCTAACTCTGACTTTGAGCCAATTCTGTAGAATGTCCCATATATAACTTGTCTATATGTAAATAGCCTCTACAATTTTCTTTTTGAAAAAAATCTCTTCTGCTAACCAAGGCTGCATTTATTTGATTAAACATACTGTAAAAACAGTAAAATTGCGAAATATTATTACAATTTAAAATAACTGCATTCTATGTGAAAATATAACAAAATGTAATTTATACCTGTGATGCAAAGCCGAATTTTCAGCATCATCACTCCAGTCTTCAGTGTCACATGATTCTTCAAGAGAACATTCTAAAATACTGATTTGCTGCTTAGGAAAAAAAATTCTGATCATTTTCAATGCTGCAAACAGTTGTGCCGCTTCATATTTTTGTTTTTCTGGATTCTTTGATGAACAGAAAGTTCAAAAGAACAGCATTTGTTTGATATAGAAATCTTTCGTAACATTATAAATGTCTTTACGGTCACTTTTCATTTATTTAATGCATTGTTGGTGAATTAAAGTATTACTTCCTTTCAAAAACACCATTTTTAAGTTCGACTCCAAATAGTGCAAATGCTAAAAGCACGAAAAAGACAAACTGGCCAATCGTTCGTGGCCTTACTTGTGTGAAGTATGTTTGTTTCTTATGTAGTTCCCGCCCTGTTCCAGTATGAGAACTATTCCTGTTGCTCAGTGAAATATTTCACCTGACCTGCTCTCTGTTGAAGACAAAACCGTCTGATTTCCCGGCCTTGACAAGCGGAGTCTTCATTCTCATCACGCCTCGACCGACGCGCTCTTGACGTACCGACAGAGGTATAACCAAAGTCTGGTGTCCCTTCACGAAGAGCAGAGAGATAAGAGAGACATGGAGCGAGCGAGACTTTCCCTTTGAAGCTGTTGATATTAGCACATCAAACAGAAATGCTTTTGCGCTGCTTTTTCACAATCGGAATATAAAAAACCCTTCAGCAGAGTTCAAACCAAAACACTCCAGATAGCCAGCGACAAATCCCTGAGTCCCTGCTTCTCTTTATCGCTCTCGCTGTCTTTCTCATTCACACACACACACTGAATTTCCACAACTTTAATGTTCACAGCGGGAGGTGAAAATGTCTTTGGGGTTTTTTTTCTTACCTCGATCTAATCCCAGAGTATGAGACATTTCCTGTCATGGCGCTCGGCTGACATTTTGACCGCTTATTGTTGACGAGAGCCAGTAATGGAGGAATCCGCGGTTTGTCTCCGAAATTACAGCTAGTCCATCACAGATTCCAAAGGACAGAGAATTTACTGTTTTGTTTTGTTTTCACTTCAACCACTTCAGCCTTTAGAATGTTTCATTGTTGGATGCCATAAGGCTGGACGCCACAGATGTTTTTGAGGAGTAGGTAGTGGAATTTTTACAAAGAAAACAATATAATTTAATGGAATGTAAAGACAATCGAATCGAAAGGACAATCGATTCACATGAATACAGCAATCTGTCCCGCCACATTAAAGAGCCTAAAAAACACACTATTGCAAGACACATTGTTCGTATTTCGCCATAAAACTGACAGATTTTGAAAGCCGAGAATTTGTTTTATATTAAAAGTGCCAAAGCACAAAGCTTATTGCTATTATTGGGTGGCTGGTGCACTATAAATAGGCATATTGAATGCAACTGAATACATAAAATATTATTTCCAAGCATACTGTCCTTGCACAACATTTTGACTTTTGTCTTGAAACATTTCAATTTTATTCTCGTAATTTTGACTTCATTCTTGTAATTTTAACTTCATTCTCAAAACATTTTGACTTTGTCCTCGAAACATTTCGACTTTATTCTTGTAATTTCAACTTTATTCTCGTAATTTCGACTTTGTTCTCGTAATTTTGACTTCATTCTTGTAATTTTAACTTCATTCTCAAAACATTTTGACTTTGTCCTCGAAACATTTAGACTTTATTCTTGTAATTTCAACTTTATTCTCGTAATTTCGACTTTGTTCTCGTAATTTTGACTTTATTCTTGTAATTTCAACTTTATTCTCGTAATTTCGACTTTGTTCTCGTAATTTTGACTTCATTCTTGTAATTTTAACTTCATTCTCAAAACATTTTGACTTTGTCCTCGAAACATTTCGACTTTATTCTTGTAATTTCAACTTTATTCTCGTAATTTCGACTTTGTTCTCGTAATTTTGACTTCATTCTTGTAATTTCAACTTTATTCTCGTAATTTCGACTTTGTTCTCGTAATTTTGACTTCATTCTTGTAATTTTAACTTCATTCTCAAAACATTTTGACTTTGTCCTCGAAACATTTCGACTTTATTCTTGTAATTTCAACTTTATTCTCGTAATTTCGACTTTGTTCTCGTAATTTTGACTTCATTCTTGTAATTTTAACTTCATTCTCAAAACATTTTGACTTTGTCCTCGAAACATTTCGACTTTATTCTTGCAATTTCAACTTTATTCTCGTAATTTCGACTTTGTTCTCGTAATTTTGACTTCATTCTTGTAATTTTAACTTCATTCTCAAAACATTTTGACTTTGTCCTCGAAACATTTCAACTTTATTCTTGTAATTTCAACTTTATTCTCGTAATTTCGACTTTGTTCTCGTAATTTTGACTTTATTCTTGTAATTTCAACTTTATTCTCGTAATTTCGACTTTATTCTCGTAATTTCGACTTCATTCTTGTAATTTCAACTTCATTCTCAAAACATTTTGACTTTGTCCTTGAAACATTTAGACTTTGTTCTCGTAATTTCGACTTTATTCTCGTATTTTGACTTTGTTCTTGTATTTTCAACTTTATTCTCAAAACATTTCGACTTTATTCTCGTAATTTCGACATTGTTCTCGTAATTTCGACTTTATTTTAGAAACATTTCAACTTTATTCTTGTAATTTCCATTTTGTTCTCGTAGTTTCGACTTTATTCTCATAATTTAGACTTTGTTCTCGAAACATTTCAACTTTATTCTCAAAACATTTCCACTATGTTCTTGAAACATTTTTACTTTATTCTCAAAATTTCGACTTTATTCTCGTAATTTTGAATTTATACTCAAAATGTTACAACTTAATCTCGCAATTTTAGATTTTTAACGTGGCACTAAAACGCTGCCGTATAAACGGTTTGTAGTGCAGTTTTACTGTTTACTGCATGTCGTTATTTCCCTATAGCAGCTAATGAACCAGAAGTCTTCATTATTTCATCTTTATTCTCGTAATTTCAACTTCATTCTCGAAACATTTTGACTTTGTCCTTGAAACATTTCAACTTTGTTCTCATAATTTCGACTTTGTTCTCAAAACATTTCCACTATGTTCTTGAAACATTTTTACTTAATTTTCAGAATTTCGACTTTATTCTCATAATTTTGAATTTATTCTCAAAATATTATGACTTAATCTTGTAATTTTAGATTTTTAATGTGGCACTAAAACGCTGGCGTATAAACGGTTTGTAGTGCAGTTTTACTCTTTACTGCATGTTGTTATTCTTCTCGTTATTTCCCTACAGCAGCTAATGAGCCAGACGTCTTCGTTATTTCAATATTTCAACTTTATTCTCATAATTTCGACTTCATTCTTGTAATTTCAACTTTATTATCGAAAAATTTTGACCTTATTTTACATTTAGACGTTCTCATAATTTCGACTTTGTTCTCGTAATTTCGACTTTATTCTCGTAATTTCAACTTTGCTCTCAAAACATTTCAACCTTGTACTCGAAACATTTTAACTTTATTCTCAAAATTCTGACTTTATTCTCGTAATTTTGAATTTATTCTCAAAATATTACGACTTAATCTCGCACTTTTAGATTTTTAACGTGGCACTAAAACGCTGTCGTATAAATGGTTTGTAGTGCAGTTTTACTCTTTACTGAAGTCTCGCCCATAGGCTTACTTCCACGTTGAAGAATAAGGTGGATAATCTGACTACTTTTTGATTACATTTAGATTACTTTTGACCTAACTCATTTATCACATTGATTTAAATAGGATAATCTTGTACCATAATGATATAAAAATAAAACGAGAACGAAAATATATTCCATTTGTTGAAGTCCTTAAAAAACTACATTATGCCAAGGTTTTCCAAACTGGGGTTTGTGAAGGAACTGCCAGGGGGGTTTGTGAAATTAATAAAAATCTTAATAATTAATTAAATTATAAAAGTGGGAAGTATTTCTGAATGTATATAAGTGGAAGGCTATTTTAGAAAGAAAAATGTGAAAGATAAAAGAGAATTATATTAGGGAGAATTAACAGATTATGAATAATTTCCTGTTATTGTGTAAATAGTATGTAATCATAATCACTAAAAAATAACTGTAATCTGATTACAAGTATTTTAAAATGTAATGTAATCTAATTATGTAATCCAGATTACATGTAATCAGTTTCTACCCAGCTGCCTGCCTGTCCAACCGCCAGGACTATACTGCAAAGGAAGAAGGATTTGTAAAGGAAGTGTCTTTTCAGCACTGGAATAAATATTTCTCTGTAAACATTTTTGCAGAGAGGGAAGCATTTTAAGGCAATGCATCATTCGAAAAATCCTCTGAGGAACATCTTAAAAGGTTATCTTACAGGAAACATAAGTTATTTAAAACACAAGCTTTGCAAGTACATCTTTAAAGCTGCAAGAGCTAACATCACTTTAAAATGCCCTGAGATGGGTGTCAAAATACAAGCGTGTTTTTTAGCACACTTTTGTGGTTGATAGATGGTTGCCTTGCAGTTGCTAGGCTGTGGGATTTTTTTTTAACCTGTTTTATGGTTCAGCAGCTGAAAATGGTATGTCTAATTACTTAGAAAAGTATCAACACACTCTCCTCAACAAGACGATTTGAAGAATCAATCATGTCTGCAGCACAAACGCTGTAGGATGAGCAATAGCGAGGCTGTTTTGATTAATACGCACACCAAAATGTAGTCGACTGGAAAAACAGCTTCAGCACTAGTGCAACGGATAGAAGCAGACGTCAGGATTGGTGATCGGTGACCACAGGTCAACTCATTCCAGACTGATGTTTCCATTGGATCGCCGACGCCATTTAACATCCAGCTAAACTCGATGTGACCGGGTGATGTTCCCAATATAATCCTGAAAAAACAGAATGAGAAAAAGAATAGAATTCAATAAATAGTTTAAATAGTGAACATTTCAAGCATCCTAACCTATATGAGTTCCTTTCTTCTGTTGAACACCAAAGAAGATATTTTGGAGAAAGTTGGTAAATAAACAAACTATGGAAGTCAATGAGTACCGGCAACTGTTTGTTTCCTAACATTCTTCAAAATATTTCTGTGGTGTTCAACAGAAGAAAGACACTCATACAGGTTTGAAACAACACAAAGGTGAGTAAATTACATCATTTTTATTTCTCTGTGAACTGTTTCTTTATTCTCAAAACATTTCGACTTTATTCTTGAAACATTGCGACTTCATTTTCGAAATATTTAGACTGTATTCTCGTAATTTCAACCTCATTCTAGAAACATTTATTCAAAATATTTCGACTTTATTCTCATAATATCGACTTTATTCTAAAAACATTTCGACTTTATTCTCGAAACATTTCGACTTTATTCTCGAAACATTTCGACTTTATTCTCGAAACATTTCGACTTTATTCTCGAAACATTTCGACTTTATTCTCGAAACATTTCGACTTTATTCTCGAAACATTTTGAATTTATTCTCGTAATTTCAACATTATTGTCGTAATTTCAACTTTATTCTTGTAATTTCGACTTCATTCTTGTAAATTTGACATTATTATCATAATTTCAAATTTATTCTCGTAATTTCAACTTTATTCTTGAAACATTTTGACTTTATTCTCAAAACATTTTGACTTTATTCTCGTAATTTCAACTTCATTCTGTTATTTCAACATTATTGTTGTAATTTCAACTTAATTCTAGAAACATTTCAACTTCATTCTCGTAATTTTGACTTTATTCTCGTAATTTCAACATTGTTGTAATTTCAACTTTATTCTTGTAATTTCAACTTCATTCTCATAATTTTGACTTTATTCTCATAATTTCAAGTTTATTCTCGTAATTTCAACTTTATTCTTCAACATTTTAAATTCATTCTCGTAATTTTGACTTTATTCTCGTAATTTTAACTTTATTCTAGAAACATTTATTCAAAACATTTTGACTTTATTCTCGTAATTCCGACTTTATTCTTGTAATTTCGACTATATTTTCAAAACATTTAGACTTTATTCTTGTAATTTCAACTATATTTTCGAAACATTTCAGCTTTATTCTCTTAATTTTGACTTTATTCTTAAAACATTTCTACTTTATTCTCGCAGGGCTCGAAATTAACTATTTTACTTGGTAACACTGGTGCTCCCAAATTCAAAAAGTTAGGAGCACCAAATAAAATTTAGGAGCACCCAATGAATATTAGGGAGCACCACAACTGCCAATTGAGAGGAACGGCCAGCAGCATCCTGATGATTAATAGCTTCACCAGTCGAAGCTGCTCCTAAATTCTTTACCACACACTTCTTTTTAGTAATGCACTGATCTTGATTCTTCACGGCCGATTCTGATTGCCAATCCTTACAAACAAATGGTCTGATTTTGAAAGCCTTTTTTCAAAAATAATTATTTATTGCCTTAAGAAAGGGAGAAAGAATGAAAATATGAGTACCTGAACAAGATGTTTATTTTCTCTACTACAGGTCAAACTCTCTGTAGCCATTTAAATTGGAGGCAACAACTGCATTTTTAAACTTAATTCACACAAAGATGTTGCATGCATGAAACATTTCAAATTCATTCTCGTAATTTAGACTTTAATCTCGTAATTTTAACTTTATTCTACAATAATTTATTCGAAACATTTAGACTTTATTTTCGAAACATTCCGACTTTATTCTCATAATTTCGACTTCATTCTAGAAACATTTATTCGAAACATTTCGACTTTATTCTCACAATATTGTCCTCATTCTCGTAATTGACTATATTTTCAAAACATTTCGACTTCATTCTCGTAATTTTGACTTTATTCTCAAAACATTTTGACTTTGTTCTCATAATTTCGACTTTTTGAAAATGTCTTGACTTCATTCTCATAATTTCAACTTTTTTCTAGAAAAATTTCGACTTCATTCTCGTAATTTCGACTTTATTCTAGAAACATTTATTCTAAACATTTTGACTTTATTCTCGAAACATTTCAACTTCATTCTCGTAATTTCAACTTTATTCTTGTAATTTCGACTATATTTAAAAAAAAATTTGACTTTATTCTCGTAACTCGGACTTTATTCTAGAAACATTTCGACTTTATTCTTAAAACATTTCAACTTCATTCTTGTAATTTCAACATTATTGTCGTAATTTCGACTTCATTCTAGAAACATTTATTTGAAACATTTCGACTTTATTCTCAAAACATTGACTCCATTCTCGCAATTTTGACTATATTTTCGAAACATTTCGACTTTATTCTCATAATTTCGACTATATTCTCGTAATTTTGACTTTATTCTAGAAAGATTTATTCTAAACATTTTGACTTTATTCTCGAAACATTTCAACTTCATTCTTGTAATTTCGACTTTATTCTCGTAATTTCGACTATATTTTAAAAAAAATTTGACTTTATTCTCGTAACTCGGACTTTATTCTAGAAACATTTCGACTTTATTTTTAAAACATTTCAACTTCATTCTTGTAATTTCGACATTATTGTCGTCATTTCGACTTCATTCTAGAAACATTTATTTGAAACATTTCGACTTTATTCTCAAAACATTGACTTCATTCTCACAATTTTGAATATATTTTCGAAACATTTCGACTTTATTCTCATAATTTCGACTATATTCTAGTAATTTCGACTTTATTCTCGTAATTTCGTCTTTATTCTCGTAATTTCGACTATATTTTTAAAATATTTAGACTTTATTCTTGTAATTCGGACTTTATTCTCAAAACATTTCAACTTCATTCTTGTAATTTCGACTTTATTCTCGTAATTTCGACTATATTTAAAAAAAAATTTGACTTTATTCTCGTAACTCGGACTTTATTCTAGAAACATTTCGACTTTATTCTTGAAACATTTCAACTTTATTCTTGAAACATTTCGACTTCATTCTCATAATTTCGACTATATTCTAGTAATTTCGACTTTATTCTCGTAATTTCGTCTTTATTCTCGTAATTTCGACTATATTTTTAAAACATTTAGACTTTATTCTTGTAATTCGGACTTTATTCTAAAAACATTTCGACTTTATTCTTAAAACATTTCAACTTCATTCTTGTAATTTCGACTTTATTCTCGTAATTTCGACTATATTTAAAAAAAATTTTGACTTTATTCTCGTAACTCGGACTTTATTCTAGAAACATTTCGACTTTATTCTTAAAACATTTCAACTTCATTCTTGTAATTTCGACTTTATTCTCGTAATTTCGACTATATTTAAAAAAAATTTTGACTTTATTCTCGTAACTCGGACTTTATTCTAGAAACATTTCGACTTCATTCTCGTAATTTCAACTATATTTTCAAAACATTTTGACTTTAGTCTCGTAATTTGGACTTTATTCTCAAAACATTTCGACTTTATTCTTGAAACATTTCAACTTTATTCTTGAAACATTTCGACTTCATTCTCATAATTTCGTCTTTATTCTCGTGATTTCAACTATATTTTTAAAACATTTAGACTTTATTCTTGTAATTCGGACTTTAACTAAAAACATTTTGACTTTATTCTCAAAACATTTCAACTTCATTCTTGTAATTTCGACTTTATTCTCATAATTTCGACTTCATTCTAGAAACATTTATTCTAAACATTTAGACTTTATTCTCGTAATTTCAACTGTATTGTAGAAACACAACTTTAATCTCATAATTTTAGATTTTTTTATTTTTATTTTTTATTCAGCATTGAAGAGTAAGGTCGATAATCGCCGTTACCGGGTGACGTTCCCAACACAATCCTGGAAAAACAGAGAATGACAAAAATAATAGAATTCAATAAATAGTTTAAATAGTGAACATTCTGAGTATCCCATCCTGTTTGAGTTCCTTTCTTCTGTTGAACACCAAAGAAGATATTTTGGAGAAAGCTGGGAAACAAACTATGGAAGTCAATGGGTACCGGCAACTGTTTGTTTCCCAACATTCTTTAAATTATCTTCTATGGTGTTCAACAGAAGAAAGACACTCAAACAGGTTTGAAACAGCACGAGTGTGAGTAAATGACATAATTGTTATTTCTGTGTGAACTGTCCCTTTAAGAATGAAGTTACTTTTGGGTAAAACTATGCTCTTTAATAGGCAGAGAAAGGGAGAATCGCCTACCGCAGTTTGTGTTTCGCTCTGGAAACATTCACTGCTAATACATTTCGCAGGCTTATGGATATTTGTCACGTTGTTTTGCTTGTCACGGAGAACGTATTTTCCACTCAAGTCATAAGAGCTGATGAACTGAGCAGGCGGGCGGGTGGAAAACACGTCTTCGCTGTCTTTGTAATGGACTTTAATGAGCGAATTAACCGCAGGTCAAAGCAGTCAAGCCAATTCCCGAGAGATTTCCACGGCGAAACTCGGAGCGGCTTTTCTCGAGTGGCTCTCAGAGGCCAGACGGACGCTTTTTTAGGTGGAAAACACGAGGGATTCTTCAATTACGCTGATTGAGGGCTTGCAATGACCTTTTGAAAGTCTTAATGAGAATTTATCCCATAATGCGATGCAGCGCATTCACAGCCGCGTATTCATGACCCGCGTGGCAGTCGTGATAAACGGTGCATTATGGATGCTTTACACATGCGTCACGGGTTTGAAACGCAAACGTGTGTTTTGATGACAGGTGTCTCTTGTTCTGGGCAGAAATGTGAGGTTTCATTGGAGATTTGTGCAATCCTGAATCCAGATGTGCTTCTGACTTATAAACTCTTAAAGGAACTTCAGGTTCATAACAAGTTAAGCTCTATTGACAGCTGTGGATTACGACTGAAAATAATTCATAAAAAATACATTTACAGCAATGGAAGTTAAAGGGGAAGGACATTCAGAAGGGTTTAAAGGGGAAAAATGCAGCACATCTTAATTCCTTCAAGCAAAAAATCAGTAATTTAAAGAATAGTAATATAAATTGTAAATAATTAAATTTTTTTACAAAATTATTTTCTGTTATTTTAGTAACATTGGTATACCAGTATAGTTTGTGTTAATATTTTGAATTAGATTTATAAAAAAAAAAAAAAAAAAAAAATCAGTTTTCACTGGTTTTGTTTCAGTTTTTGTTATTAAGTTTTCATTTCTATTATTGTGTTTTTATATGTCTATATAGGCTTTATATAGTTTTTTTTACAGTTTACATTTTTTTTATATAGGCTTTATATAGTTTTTTATTTATTTATACATTTTAGTTGATTTAGTTTTAGTTATTTTAGTACCTAAAGTTAAACTAAACAAAAATGAGAAATGTTGATTTGGCAACTAACTTTAACAAAATATATTAGTTACATATTATTTTATAAGTATAGATTTATAAATATATATATTTTTTTCAGTTAATTAAAAAAAAAAATAGTTTTCACTTTTTTACGTTTACATTTTTATTAATTTGCTTTATGTCTATGTAGGTTTTATAGTTTTTTTTTAATAGTTTACATGTTTTATATAGTTTTTTTTTTTTTTTTTTTTTTTTTTTTTTAAATTTATACATTATAGTTAATTTAGGTTTAGTTATTTTGGTACCTAAAGTTAAACTAAACAAAAAGGAGAAATTTTTTATTGAGCAACTAACTTTATTAAAATTTCAGTTCAATTTCAGCTAATATTTATTTTATTTCAATTTTTTAAAAATGTAGTTTTCACAAATTTTTTTTGTTTGAAGTTTTAATTTTTATTATTGTTTTTTTAAATATGTCTATATAGGTTTTATATAGTTTTATTATTATTATTATTATTATTATTATCTTTATTATTTATTTATTTATGCATTTTATTTCATTTAGTTTTAGTTATTTTAATACCTAACGTTAAGCTAAAAAATGAGAAATGTTGATTTGGCAACTAACTTTAATAAAAAACACTATTTATATATAATTTTTTATAAATATTTATATAAAAATATATAATTTTATTTCAGTTAATATTTATTTTATTTCAATTTTTTTTAATTTCCACAATTTTTTAAGTTTTCATTTTTATTAGTTTTTTTTTTAATATATCTATATAGGTTTTATATCGATTTTTTATAGTTTACATATATTTTATATCGTTTTTTTTTATTTATACATTTAATTGAACTTAGTTTTAGTTATTTTAATACCTAATGTTAAAAACTGAACAAAAATGAGAAATGTTGATTTGGCATTTAATAAATATATAATTTCATTTCAGTTAATATCTATTTTATTTCAATTAACAAAAAAGTTTTTTGTTTTAAAACCCTGTTATGCAAATTAAATACAAATTATATAAGATGCAAAAAAAAAAAAGTTTGAAGACTTAAAAGCAAATAATTGTATGAAGTGTCAACTTTTCATTATCAAATCAATTCCCCGTTGATAAAATATACATATTTTCTTCCTGAATGGAAAAAATGTCATATTACGAAGGAAAACAAGCTATGAATGTTGTTTCATGCCAATCTGAAATATCGCCTATGCAAAATAAACTGCATTTTTGGATTTTAAGTCAACACAAAATCATGTTCGCAACTGTTTTAGTGAAATAATAGGATGTATTTGCCTCTGAACTTTTTGGAAATATGTTTGAATCCCGAACCAGTAAGACTAGAAATATGTATTGAGAAACTAAATGATTTTTGATTTCCATGTTACAGATGCTAATCCAAGCATAGATTACAGCTACAGGCTTTCCATAAAACTCAATTGGCTTTATGAATTGGCAGCATAACCACACACACAGGAAGCGTACTGGATTTAACCTTTGCCGAGATGTGAAGCATGAGATGTAATGAAACTTTTCACTGCAGCACCGATCCATAGAGTAAAATCAATTCAATATGTGTCCAAAGATCCTGCTCTTTGAACTATTACACAAAGACTGATTGCTTCTGCGCGTGTGGCCGCTCTGCTCGTTTTTCACTCACAGGCTCCGCTCCAAATCCCAGTGAGCGGCCTTGCTGTCTACAGTCTACAAGGGAAGCGTCCTAACTGAAATACAATCTACACTAGCAAACGGGTGTTCTCAAAATGTTAACACAGAAACGTTAATCAAACATCATTCATGGAATTTTTTTTTTTTCTTGTAAACATTTTAGTTGTATTGTTTTTAGTTACTACTTGTTTTAGAACATTTATAGAAGTAACGCATTTCAAAAAGTAATGTTTGCAAATAGATAAAATTAATAAATAAATAAATAATTAAAAACAGCCTGATGTTCAGGGAACATTCAGAAACTGTTTTTATAGTCTTCAAATTTTAATAATAATTTTTTGGTCATTTTCATATGTATAGTTTTATTTTTTATCTCTTGGTTTTAATTTATTTAGTTTTAGTGATTTTACCACTTCAAGTTAAACTGATTGAAATTGATGAACTGATAAAATTTGTTTGTTTTATTTTTATATTTTAGTTTTAGTTAACTATAATAACCCTGTACCTGAGTGTTTCTTTTTTTTTTTTAATTATTAAAAAAATGACTTAAAAAAATAGATATAATAAAGTTTGAAGATTTAAAAGTAAATAATGGTATGAAGCGCCAACCTTTCTTTTTAGTAGGATGTGATCTAACATTTTTTGTTACTTGTTTCAGAATGTTCATTCAAAAGTGACGTTTGCAAAATGATAAAATGAAAATAAAAAAAAAAGTAAAAAAAAAAAACAAAAAAAACCTGGATGTTCAGAGAACATTCAGAAAGGATGTTTTCATATTCTTTACGTTTTAGTAATTGCGTTTTTTATTTTTTTTTGTCATATGTATAGTTTTATATTTTTATCTTTTAATTAAATTAAATTTATTTTGTTTTAGTGATTTTAGTACTCCAAGTTAAACTGAATGAAAATGATTAATGTTGTTTTGGCATTTAGCTGAAATAAAGTAAGTTTAAGTTTTATATATTTTGTTCAGTTAAGAAAAACTTGTTTTACTTTTTTTTTATTTTAGTTTTAATTACTATAATAACCCTGTTTCTGAGTGTATCTTTTTTATTTTTACATTTTTAAAAAAAAATAGATATAATAAAGCCTGAAGGTTTAAAAATAAATAATGCTATGAAGCACTAACCCTTCACCATCAACATTTTAGTTGGATGTTCAAACGTTTTTGGTTACTTATTGTTTCAGCGTTCATGCAAAAGCAATGTTAGCAAAATAATAAAATGGTTAAAAAAAAAATAAAAGTAAAAAAAAAAAACAACAACAACCCTGGATATTTTCACATCCAAACATGTTTTCATAGTCTTCAAATTTTAATAATCGCATTTTTTTTCTTATATGTATAGTTTTATATTTCTATCTATTAGTTTTAGGCAATTAGCTGAAATATAGTAAGTTTAAGTTTTATATATATTTATACATTATTTTATTTCAGTTAACATTTATTTCAGTTAATGAAATGTTTGTTTTATGGTTTTAGTTTTAGTTACTATTATAACCCTGTATCTGAGTGGTTTTTTTAATTTCTAAATTATACAAAAAAAAAAAACTTATATAATAAAGTTTGAAGCTTTAAAAGCAAATAATGGCGCCAACCTTTCACCATCAAATCAATTCACTGAAGATAAAATCAATATCTACACAATTATTTTCTGAGCAATGTTATTTTAGTATCCCATATACTATTATAGTTTTTGTTAACATTTTGATTTATTTTTTTATTATTTTCTTTATGTTAGTTTTAGTCATTTTATTGTGTTTTTGTCTTTTTCATTTGTTTTTTTAAAGTATGTCTGTAGCTATTTTAAGTCAGATATATATCCTATTTCACTCAAACATTTTAGTTGGATGTTAATCTAATATTTTTTTGTTACTTCTTGTTTCAGAATGTTCATTCAAAAGTAACATTCCCAGAATGTTTGGAAAATGATCAAATGGTTTCCTTAACGTTTGCATAACAAAAACTTTTTTTTAACATCTAAGTTAAAAGATGCAAGTTAAAAAGTCCATTTCTGAGGAGAAAAAAAAGACTGATATGTTTACTTAACTCGCAATTGTGAGTTTATATCACAATTCTGAGAAAAAAAGTCGAGATTAGTAGCAAAAACCTTCATTTTTTTTTTTATTCAGTGGCAGTATTTCTCAGAATTGCGAATTTATATCTCGTAATTCTGACTTTATAACTCACAATTGCGAGTTTATATCTTAAGTGCGTTTATAACAAGTCGCAATAACTTTTTTTTTTTTTTTTATTCAAGGCTTCCATAGTTTAGAGAACTTTCAGCAATAACATTTTTATAGTTCAAGTTTTATATTTAATGATTGATTGACTGATTGTCATTTTCACATGTATAGTTTAGTTTTAGTTTATTTATTGTTGTATTTCAGGTTAAACTAAATGCAAATAAGAAATGTTTTGGCAATTAGCTGAAATAAAATAAGCTCAAATTTAAAAAAAAAATAAATATTACATATTTTATTTCAGTCAACATTTATTTTATTTTAATTATCAGTATGTTTATTTTTTATAGTTTTAGTTAAATATAATAACCCTATATCTGAATTTTAACTTTTTAAATTATTAAAAAGTTAATAATGGTATGAAACGCAAACTTTTCACCATCATATCAATTCACTGTGGATAAAATTCATATATTTTCTGTTTCATTCGAACGCTTTGGTTGGACGTTTGCATGACATTTTTTAAATGTTACTTCTTGTTTCAGAACATTCTAAAAACATTCAAAAGTAACATTCACATAATGTTGCAACAAAATAAAATGGAATGTTTCCTTAACGTTCGTTCAACCAAGAAAAAAATGTTACATTTAAAAATTTAAAAACATAACATTTCAGAGAACATTCAGAAATAACGTCAGGTCTTCAAAATATAAATCATGAGAGATATTGTGGTCAGAGTTTGAGCAGGATGAGCTCTAGCAAATGTGTGACAACTTTAAAACACCCTAAACTAATTACACAACCCAGCCCGTCGTGCCTTCTGATTGGCTGAGGGATGAGTGTTTGTTTGCGTGCGGGAACGAGAGCGTCACTCACACTCACGCCGACTGTCTGGAGAGAACATGGTGACACTCATGGGTTTATACCACGGTAATAATAACCTCACAGTAAATGCACATCAGCACCAATTACTCTGACAGCTCAGATACGCACACCTACACGCAATAATTACCCATAATACTCTCATCCTGCTTTCTAATACAGTCTCTGGCATTTCAGCACAACAAACACACACAACTGCTCATCACCGCATGCTAATGACTGTTTTGTTAGTTATGAATATTCATAACATTCGTACTCTTTAAGGTATGCGGCTGTTATAACAATAACAATGAAATAAATGAAGCAAATGCTGTGTGATTTGATAAAAATTAAACACTGTATAAATTACAATATATTTTAGAGTAACATTTAATATTAATAGTTATTAATAGTTAAAAAAAATCATTTTTAGACTTTTTATACTTAATTCATTTAAATTACTTCTTGTTTTATTAAAAAAAAAAAAAACTAGCTTCTCTGTTCTTTTTATATTTATTTATTATACTATTAACAAAAAAAAAAAGCCTCTAACACTAGCTTGCTTTTTCTTTTATATTCTATCTGCTTTCTTTTTATTTATTATATAATTATAAAAAAAAAAGCTACGTGTACTGTGTTAGGCTGAGACTTGTAATATCACTTGAATGTTATTGCCCTTTTGTTAATTTTGATTGCTTCCATTGTCCTCTTTTGTAAGTCGCTTTGGATAAAAGCATCTGCTAATTGTCTAAATGTAAACGTAAAATCCAACAAAATACAGTAAAATAAAATGTCCATATAATGTGTATTTATGTTTTTATTTGTTTTTATTTATGTTTTTGCTATTAAAAATCGTTTTAATAACAGATTTTATCTGAATATATTTTTAAAATATTATTTAAATGTTTTTAGATGCATAATTATGCGTTATAAATTTTATAAAAATTATTAAAAAAAAAATACTAGAGTACTGAATTTCTTACATGCACGTACCAGATCAACAACAAATCTGCAACAGTGAAACAAATGAGGGCTAAAAATGGCAACAGAAGTCAGTGAAGTAGAGAAAAATGTGGCTTGAACATTAACCACAGCCACAGCGAAGCCAGAGCCGAGACCCGCGACCACCCTCTGTACTGTATTTATGTGCTGAACATACTGTGATCATTCATGCTTGACTCCATTTGAACCGGCTGAGACTCTGAGTATGTGTGTGTGTGTGTGTGTGTGTGTGTGTGTGTGTTGGGAACAGGCCCACACACTCTCTCACTCCTCTACTTTATTCGACATGTCTTTCATAGCAGCCAGAGTCACTTACCCATGAAAGTCACGGCGGCTCACCCAGCCGGAGGCTCGCTGCCAGCCGGCCGGATTCACAGTCCCGCCTCCCGCTGCCAGACAGATGGAATCCAGCATCAGACTTCCAGAATCCAGGAATCCCGGAAAAATTCTAGAAGTCCAGCTCTGCTGGGATCCTAGAATGTTAAACTCACAGGAGTGCAGCATGAAAACTGATATGTGCACAGTAAGAATAAAAGCAGAAACGTAGAATTCAGCCAATTTAAATTGTGGGAAATTAACAAGACACAGAATATGTCTAGTTAAAGCAGATTTTGTTGATTCAGGCTGTTAAAAGAATGTTCCAGGTTCAATTAAACATGTTGATTACCATGTATAAATTGACAATGATAACTAAAAATATTAATACGAAAAGGATTAATAATTTAGTATTTAGTATAATAATTACTTTTTTCAATTATTACTTATTTTAAAATAATATAAAATATATTACATTTAATAAACATTAAATTAAATAGGAATATTAATACAGAAATGATTAACTGAAATGATATAAAATAAAAATGTTCTATAATTATTAAGATGTTTTGAATTATTACTAAAACATTCCATTTAAAATAATACAAATATTATTTTTAATAAAATGTATTATTAAATAATTAGATTAATTCTGAATGATTGCTAAAATATTCATTTAGAAATTATTATTAATTTAAATGATATACAATATATATTAAAATATATATTAAATAACAATGTAATAAAAATGTTCTAATTATTAAGATGCTTTGAATTATTACTAAACATTCCATTTAAAATAATAAAAATATATTATTTAATAAAATATATTATTAAATAATTAAAATAATTCTGAATGACTGCTAAAATATTCATTTAGAAATTATTAATTTAAATGATATAAATAAAAAATATAATACATTTAATAAAATATTCTTATATTTTTTCAATTAATACTTATTTTAAAATAATATAAAATATATTACATTTAATAAACATTAAATTTAATATTAATACAGAAATTATTAAAAATATATATTTAAAATATATATTAAGTAAAAATTTAATGTGCTATAATTATTGAAAATGCTTTGAATTATTACTAAAATATTCTATTTAAAAAAAATAAATTACATTTATAATCATATCATCATATAATCATAATCATACATAAATTATATTTATAAAAATATATTATATTTAATAAAATGTATTAATTTAAATAATTTTGAATTATTACTAAAATGTTCATATAGAAATTACTCATTTAAATTATATAAAATATAAATATATAATACATTTAATAAAAATGTACAATTAAATTACAACCATTTCGAATTATTACTAAAACATTTATGCAAAATTATTCATTTAAAACAATATAAAATACATTACATTTAATAAAACTATTATTAAATTATATTTAATTATTACTAAAATATGCATAGAAAAATGATTATTAATTTTAAATTATATAAAATATGTATTAATATATAACTGTAATTTAAAAGGCTATAAAATATATATATATTAAATAAAAATGTAATAAAAATGTTCTATAATTATTGAAAATGCTATGAATTATTACTAAAATTTTCTATTAAAAAATTTAAACTAAAATATGCATATAGAAACGATTATTATAAAATATATATTAAATGTAATGGAAATCTATTAAAATTAATGTTATTTTTAATTATTACTAAAATATAATATACAAATTAATTTAATAAAATGCAATAAAATATTATATTGATACAAAAATTATTAAATAATTAACATTATTACTAATATATCCATAAAAAACAATTATCATACAAAAAATGTATGATCAAATAAAAATATATTAAATAAAAAAAAATATAAAACACATTATATTTAATAATTATCAAATTATTTTTCATTATTACTAAAAATATTAATATACACTATTCTTCATTTAAAATAATGTATTGTTTTCTAACACATAAATTAAAGTACTATATTAACATGAACTACTTATTTTTAATTATTATATATTATCTTAACATATTTAATATATTATTTTAATCATTATGTTTGTAATTATTATTATTCAAAAAATATTTAAAGGGATCATTAACAGTCAGTCAATGATTTTTTTACTAAATGGTACAAGAGAAGAATTACTGAATTGATGTGCAGGCCAGAGGACATGATTAATTGCGTATTCTATATGATATATAATTCACTGCATTAAATGAATGCATCACATTCACATCCCTATTAAAAATAGCTGATATGACCCTCTCGGAAAGAAGAAGCCGGTAATCCATCCGTAGAGGATCTGGAAGGAAAGGTAATGACAGCCGGATCCATGGGCTCTTTACACCGACACACAGATGATGCTTTTTATAGCAGCGAATGAGTGGAGTGTTTGTCAGGGTTACATGCGGACAGAATCATTAGAGGAAGAGAAGAGCTGTATATGAGGGATCTCTCAGGAACTCACGCTGGAGATGTGATGTCAGGTCCAGGTGCTCGCTTTTGTCCATCCTATCGCATTAAACAGGCCCTCGATCTGCCTCACAAACACACTCTTGGCCAAGATGAAGATGCTGGGAATGAAAGCAAACATAACACTTTCAGCTCCAGAAGTCACTGGATGTTTGGATGCATCTCCTCAAAACCCCCAGCAATCATTACACAAAAAAACACTCATTAGATCTCTGCAGTATCTCTATTTCCGAAATTAAATCAGATGGAGATCAAACTCTTTTTACATTGACTACTACAATCAGACACAACAATCATTTCTCAAATATGTACTACAATATGAATTGCAGTGGTCAAACTATCTAAAATATAGTGAATTAAGCTACAAAAGTGATCGTAATCCACAATGTTTACATCTAACATGTATTTTGAGCTGCAGCTCGTCAAATTAATTGAGTGTTATCACTAGTTAGCATTAGCAATAAACCACTTACCTCACCTGAACATGTTCGATGTGGAAAACAGTGATCTTAAAATAGATATTTATTTGTAAACATCATACTTGTTCGCTTATTTCAGTTAATGTTATAAAACTAGCGAGCTAAGCCGGTAGTAGTACTGACAGTGTAGTATAAACATGGCTGAGGACGCAAAGCGGAGGAACAGAAACCGATTCAGTCGAGTGACTCATTTAACTTCTCCAATTGATTCAAATTCAAACTTAGATGATGCAGTTCAGGCGATTCACTAGCAAAGGCAGTTCAAAAGAGCCAGTCGTTTACTAATTAATGATTTAAAAAGCAAGCAGTGATTGGTGAAACTGAGCCTTTCGGAACTACGAATTAGTTAAACCACTGCGTCACAAAATGATTCACTAGTTCGAAGCGATCCAATCGGAGCGCGTAGACCGAATCATTTGATTTAGATCGGGAGTTCGGATCGCGGAACGCGAATCGTTTAATTTAGATCGGGGGTTCCGATCGTGAATCATCTGATTTAGATTTGATTTAGATCGGGAGTTCGGAACGCGAATCATTTGATTTAGATCGGGAGTTTGGAGCGCGGATCGCGAATCATTTGATTTAGATCGGGAGCTTGGATCGCGAATCATTTGCTTTAGATAAGGGGTTCGGAGCGCTGATCGCGAATCATTTGATTCAGATTAAGGGTTCGGATCGCGGATCATTTGATTTAGATCGGGAGTTCGGACCGCGAATCATTTGATTCAGATCAAGGGTTCGGAGAGCGGATCGCAAATCATTTGATTTAGATCGGGAGTTCGGATGACGAATAGTTAGATTCAGATCAAGGGTTCGGAGCGTGGATCGCGAATCATTTGCTTCAAATCAGGGGTTCGGAGCGCGGATCGCGAATCATTTGCTTCAGATCAGGGGTTCGGAGCGCGAATCATTTTATTTAGATTGGGTGTTCGGAGCGCAAATCGCGAATCATTTGATTTAGATCGGGGGTTCGGACCGCAAATCATTTTGATTTAGATCGGGAGTTTGGATCGCGAATCATTTAATTTAGATTAAGGGTTCGGATCACGAATCATTTTATTTAGATCTGGAGTTCGGAGCGCGGATCGCAAATCATTTGATTTAGATCGGGGATTCGGATCGCGAATCATTTTGATTTAGATCAAACCCTTTGAGAAAATTAACCATGGCTTTATGATGGTAAAAGTGTAGTAACCATGTTTTTTGGTGTATTGATTATCATTTGTATTACCACCGTTTTACTACAAATACCATGGTTAAACTATTGTTAGCCTAGGGTAGAAAAGCCATGGTTAATTTGTGGTTACCATGGTTTAACTATAGTAACCATGTATTATGTTGTTGTTTTAGTGAAGCCATGGTTAATTTTCGTAAGGGATGTGTTGCCAGGTTAACAAAAAACAAACAAAAAAAGTAATAAATGTAAACCAGAGGACACATAGGATGAATACAGATTGAATACAGATGCAGTTTGGACTGCTTTAGGATTAACAGAGCTTTAGTTCACGTATACTTGTCTAAATCAACTGAATAAAGAAAAGAGCGTTTAGAGACAGATTTTTGTTAATGTATGTGTAATTCTGTTATATGTTATAGTTATAATTTCCTATATTCTCTTTTAATTAGTGAAACAATCCTAAGAAATCATCTTTAAAACAGAATGGAAGGTCACTTGGATGAACATTAAAAAAAAAAAAAAAAAAAAAAATTGACCAAAGTTTCTCTGTGTGGTACATTGCCAAAACAAGTGAATCAGAAGAGTAACAAAAACTCACTTCAGTGTCTCCAGTGTGACATCAAATGCAGTGTGACGTCATCTGAAAAGGAAATTTGTTTCAGAGATGGAGCATTTTTCTGAAAGATCATGAAAAACATTGTTTTTCATTTTAATAAAGAGCGCTGCTGCATCATTAAGAGCAGGTAGATGAATGTAGTAAAGGGGTTGTGACTGTCTGATTTGTGTGGATCAGAGGTGAGTTCAGTGCAGTCGAGCAGCTCAGGCTCTTCAGACAGACAGAAATAGGATGAGAGGAGTTAAAGGCCAGCGGGAGTGATGCTGCCCCATTTCCTGATGAAAAACAGCTTGTCTCGCAGAAGAGCTGCTTCTCAGGAAGCTCATGGGCTCACAGCGTCTGCAAATAAAGACTCAAAACAAGCTGAAAACAAGAAACAAGAAACAATCTGACTTTAACATATAAGATTCTGTCTATTATACACATGCACTGAAGTTTTGTTGTCTGCCACTTTAAATCCTCAAGCTCTTTAAACTCTGGTGGAATCTGATTGGCTGTCAGTGTTTTTATCTTTCATTAGCCGGAAAAAATCATTCTGAAACCGATAACGGTAACGAGTTGTTATGTGAACTTCTCTTAGGTGGTTGCTAGGGAGTTTATATGTGGTGAATCATGTGGTTGCCAGTAAGTTGCTACAGGATTGTTTAGGTGTTCATGCGTTTGCTAGGGAGTTGCTAAGAGGTTGTTTGGGTGTCCAGGTGGTTGCTAGGGAGTTGCTAAGGGGTTGTTTAGGTGTGAAGGTGGTTGCTAGGGAGTTGCTAAGAGGTTGTTTGGGTGTCCAGGTGGTTGCTAGGGAGTTGCTAAGGGGTTGTTTAGGGGTGAAGGTGGTTGCTAGGGAGTTGCTAAGAGGTTGTTTGGGTGTCCAGGTGGTTGCTAGGGAGTTGCTAAGGGGTTGTTTAGGTGTGAAGGTGGTTGCTAGGGAGTTGCTATGTGGTTGTTTAGGTGTCCAGGTGGTTGCTAGGGAGTTGCTAAGGGGTTGTTTAGGTGTGAAGGTGGTTGCTAGGGAGTTGCTATGTGGTTGTTTAGGTGTCCAGGTGGTTGCTAGGGAGTTGCTAAGGGGTTGTTTAGGTGTGAAGGTGGTTGCTAGGGAGTTGCTATGTGGTTGTTTAGGTGTCCAGGTGGTTAGAGAGTTGCTAGGGGTTGCTGGGGTTTTCAGGTGGTTGCTATGTGGTTGTTATTTGTTCTGGTGGTCACTAGGGTGTTTATATGTGGTAATTCAGATTACCAGATTACAGTTCAGGAGATTGCTAAGGAGTTGGTATGTGATTGTTTAGGTGTTCAGGTGGTTGCTACGGTGTTGATATGTGGTTGCTCAGGTGTTCAGGTGGTTGCTAAGGACTTACTATGCTGAAGTTTAGGTGTTCAGGTGATTGCTATAGTGTTGATATGTGGTTGTTTAGCTATTCAGGTGGTTGCTAGGGAGTTGCTCTGTGGTTGTTTATGTATTCAGGTGGTTGCTAGGGTGTTTATATGTGGTTACTCAGGGGATTGCTAGGGAGTTGCTACAGGATTGTCTGGGTATCCAGGTGGTTTCTAGGGAGATGATATGTGGTTGTTAAGGTGTTCAGGTGGTTGCTAGGGTGTTGATATGTGGTTGTTTAGGTGTTCAGGTGGTTGCTAGGGTCTTTATATGTGGTTACTCAGGGGATTGCTAGGGAGTTGCCACAGGATTGCCTGGGTGTCCAGGTGGTTTTTAGGGAGTTGCTATGTGGTCGTAATTTCTTCAGGTGGTTGCTAGGTGGTTGTTTAGGTGTTCAGGTAGAGAGTCGCTATGTGGTCGTTATATGTTCAGGTGGTTGCTAGAGAGTTGCTATGTGGTCATTATATGTTCAGGTGGTTGCTAGGGTGTTGCTATGTAGTTGCTCAGGTGTTTTGGTGGCCGCAAGGGTCTTAATATGTGGTAATTCAGGTGTTGCTAGGGAGTTGTTATGTGTTTAGGTGTTCAGGTGGTTGCTAAGGTGTTGATTTGTGGTTGTTTAGGTATTCAGGGGGTTATTAAAGTGTTGATATCTGGTTACTCATGTGGTTGTTAGGGAGTTGTTATGTGGTTGTATAGATATCCACATGGTTGCTATGGGGTTGCTCACGTGTTCAGGTGGTAGCTAAAGATTTACTATGTGGATGTTTAGGTGTCCAGGTGGTTGCTAGGTTGTTCATACGTGATTTGGTTACTCAGGTGGTTGATAGGGTGTTGATATGTGGTTGTTTAGATAGTTGCCAGAGCGTTGCTATGCAGATGCTAAGCTGTTTTGGGTGGTTTCTAAGGTGATGTGACTGGTTTTAGGACATGGAAAAGTTGTTAAGGTTGTTTAGGTGTTCAGGTGGTTGCTATGGAGTTGCTATATGGTGTAACACATAGGTAAGGTGTTGTGATTGGTTGCTAGGGTGTTGCTATGAATTTTAAGGATCGCAGGTGGTCAGTGCTAGTTTGACAGTGATACTGCAGCTCTCCCGTTCCCTGATGGAGAAAACAAGCTTACAAAAACAGAAACAGAGAAAAGAGTCTGTTCACTAGACATAAAGTAAGAAAAAAGAGAGGACTATACATCAGCGCACTGGAGCAGACAGAAATATACACACATCACGTACACACTTCACATCACAGCGCCAAACAACAGCCTGAGGGCAACAGTATATGCGGTCAGCGATTCCAGAGTTTGGCTGCACAGAGAAAAAGGAAAGTTAAAATATTGTCAGTGCCCTGGCATGGCCTCATGAATAAACTATTTCCTCTTTGTAGAATTTCATTTTGTGCTTGGTACAGGGGTTTTCTGTTGTCTGAGACACCTGTTCCAAAAACAGCGCGTTCAGCGGTTTGCAAGGTATAATTTCACCTCTCTGACCAGGCTGAAGTGCGTGACCTGAACAGCGTGTGTTGAATAGCACAGATGAGCAGAGGTGGAGCTGTTGTCTCTAAAAGCTACTCAATATCTGATAAATTTTGAACCTCACAATCACTGGAACTGATGTGGAATACGAATGATCCGCCAGTGAATCCAAACCAACGCTCTAAAGCACTAATGGTTCAGCAATTGCCTTCATTACACCGGCAGAACCATAGAAACAAACGTCATATAAACTGACCTGTGTTCAGCACAACTGCATATATAATAGTACTTCTATGCATGTTAAACACCGCATAGCCTGTTACTTTGTCTATTTTTCCTCTGCAAATGAAGAGTTCCAAACAGTGTTTATGAATGAATCAGCTGAATTAATGATTCAGACAGATAGACAGACAAATAAAGAAGTGGATAGATAGATACACAGATATACAGACGGATAGAAAGGCAGACAGATGGACAAACAGATGGATGGATGATAGATAGACAGATGGATAGATAGACAGAAAGCCGGATAGACAGATAGATAGATAGATAGATAGACGGACAGACAGATGGACAAATAGACAGATGACAGATAGACAGACAGACGGACAAATAGACAGACAGATAGATAGATGGACAAATAGACAGACAGATAGACAGATAGATAGACAGATAGATAGATAGACAGACAGACGGACAAATAGACAGACAGACAGACAGATAGATAGATAGATAGACAGACAGACAGATAGATAGATGGACAAATAGACAGACAGACAGATAGACAGATAGATAGATAGATAGATAGATAGATAGATAGATAGATAGATAGACAAATAGACAGACAGACAGACAGACAGATAGATAGATAGATAGATAGACAGAGAGATGGACAGACAGACAGACAGACAGACAGACAGATGGACAAACAGATAGACAGATGGATAAACAGACAGACAGACAGATAGACAAATAGATAGACAGATAGATAGATAGATAGATAGATAGATAGATAGACAGACAGACAGACAGATGGATAAACAGACAGACAGATAGACAAATAGATAGACAGATAGATAGATAGATAGATAGATAGATAGATAGATAGATAGATAGATAGATAGATAGACAAATAGACAGACAGACAGACAGATAGATAGACAGAGAGATGGACAGACAGACAGACAGACAGATGGACAAACAGACAGACAGACAGAGAGACAGACAGATAGAGAGAGACGGACAAATAGACAGATAGATAGATAGATAGATAGATAGATAGATAGATAGATAGATAGATAGACAAATAGACAGATAGATAGATAGATAGATAGATAGACAGACAGACAGACAGATGGATAAACAGACAGACAGATAGACAAATAGATAGACAGATAGATAGATAGATAGATAGATAGATAGATAGATAGACAAATAGACAGACAGACAGACAGATAGATAGACAGAGAGATGGACAGACAGACACAGACGGACAGACAGACAGACAAATAGACAGTTAGACAGATAGAGAGAGACGGACAAATAGACAGACAGACAGAAAGACAGACAGATAGACAGACACAGATAGACAGACAGACAGACAGAGATTCAGGTGGTTGATAGGGTGTTGATATGTTGACATACAGACACACAGATAGATAGATAGACAGAAAGACAGACAGACAGATGGACAAATAGACAGACAGATAGAGAGATGGACAAACAGACTGATAGATGGACAGATAGACAGACAGACAAACAGATAGACGGACAGAGAGACAGACAGAGACAGATTCAAGAATTGTTAGAATGAAGCATCATGTCATTCAGAACAAATGAGTAAGCGAGAGATTTCAGACACTCAGGTTTTCCAGCACTTACACAATAGTGTGTGAAATGCAGGGAAACTGCCTGGACGCGTTTGTGGAAAACGAGGCTCTGGAATCTCCGGAGCTGAATGATGTCTTTGTTTAAGGGCTGCGTGTATCGCACACACACACAAGCGCGAGTAAATAAAACCAGACACCTCCAACGGCACAAGCCTCTATCTGTGATGACCTGATGATTGTGATTGGAATTACCCGAGTGTGTGAATCAGACTCAAGTTAACATGCAGATGGAAACCTGCTGCTAGACATGATCTCAGGATGCTCAATCAAAACCCAAACACATTAGCATAATCATTTAACCGCTGTTAAGGATCCAGAGGTCGAGTGATCTGAAATCAGCCGGAGAGAGACGCTCAGAGTTGCGAGTAAAATGTCAAACTGGCCCCGGATCTGAGCGCTCAGGGCAACTACAAACACACCCTCACACATCTTCCCAAGAGCCCACAGCTGGCAGTAAGCGAACAGATGCTGGTGTAATTATAGCGTGTAATGACACCCGGCAAACACACACACGCAGAGTTGCATTTCGGATGCTTAGCAGATGCTGTAACGCTGAGCGGAGTGTGTAGGCCGGGACTGTTTAACGCTGGAATAAACATCATCAGGGTGAAAGAGAGGAAAAGAGAGGAGAAGCAGGCCAGAGAATGAGGTAGATGAGAGACTCAAAATGATAAACTGAAATGCGCGCACACACACATTCGGGTGAGTTGAAAACCCCAATTTAAAGGGACAGTACACCAAAAAAATTCATTTTTCATCCTTTACTTACCCAAGTTGTTCCAAACCTGTATGAGGGTTATTCGTCTGTTGAACACAAAAGAAGATATTTTGAAGAATGTTGGGAAACAAACAGTTGACGGCACCCATTGACTTTAATAGTACGGGGAAAAAAATACCATGGAATTCAATGGCTTCCGGCAACTGTCTGGTTCTTCAAAAAATCTTCTGTGTTCAACAGAAGAAAGAAACTCATACAAGTTTGGAACAAGTGGAGGGTGAGTAAAGGCAGAGTAAAGACAGAATTGTAATTTTTTAGGTGAACTGTCCTTTTAAACCGGTCTAACAAAGTTTGCTGGTCTTAACTAGCCACTATGCTGAAATCCACTGGTCTAGATTGATGGTTTCAGTGTTTTTTGAAACTTTTTTAGCCTGATAATGCAAATAATTGGAAATGTTTATATGCAATTCAATACATAAATGTTGAATTTAACTGTAAATATTTTTTGAGCGTATTTAGTTGAACGGGTACCGTCAGAATGACATTCCAAACAGCTATCCACTGGTCCAAATGAATGATTCCAGTGTTTTTTGGCACTTTTTTTAGGCTTATTATGCAAATAGATGGAAAAGTTTATGTGCAATTAAATACATAAATCCCAAATTTAACTGTAAGTATTTTTTGAGCGTATTAAGTTAAATGGGTGTCGTCAGAATGAGAATCCAAATAGATGAAATCCACTGGTCCAGATCGATGGTTTCAGTGTTTTTTTGGCACTTTTTTAAGCTTATTATGCAAATGGATGTAAATGTTTACGTGCAATTCAATACATAGATCCCAAATTAAACTGTAAATATTTTTTGAACGTATTGAGTTGAATGGGTGCCATCAGAATTAGAGTCCAAACAGCTAAAATCCACTGGTCCAGACTGATGGTTTCAGTGTTTTTTGGCACTTTTTTAGGCTTATTATGCAAATGGATGGAAACGTTTATGTGTAATTCAATACATAAATCCTAAATTTAACTGTAAATATTTTTTGAGCGTATTGAGTTGAATGGGTGCCGTCAGAATGAGAGTCCAAACAGCTGATAAAAACATGACAATAATCAACAAGTAATCCACACCACTCCAGTCCATCAATTAACATCTTGTGAAGCCAAAAGAAACAAATCCATTATTAAGACGTTTTTAACTTTAAACTGTTGCTTCTGGCCAAAATATAAATCCATAATCCATAACAATGCTTCCTTTAGTAAAAAAGTCCATCTCCTGTTGTCTTTCACATCAAAATCCACCCACATATTTGTTTAGAGCTGTTTTGTGATAACTGTGATGTTTTTATCAGCTGTTTGGAATCTCATTCTGACGGCACCCATTCACATCCATGGCTGAGCGTGTTATGTAATGCTACATTTCTCCAAATCTGATAAAGAAAAAACTCATCTACATTTTAAATGGCCTGAGAGTGAGTAAATGTCAATACAGTATGTTTTATGAGAGATCCACAAGCGAAATGACGCTAAAAGTTTAGAAGAGATCCCAGAAATAAACCTGTCATCTCGATCTCCTGCCGGCACAAATATAAAAAACAGCTTCCAGCTCCTCCTGGTGTAATTCAGACAAAGTGAATTAACATTGACCAGAATTGATTCCTGTCTGGTATAAATAAAACATGTAACACAATAACACACACAGCAGATAGTGCTGATCCAGAGGCGCTGGGCAGGAATCGATGGCTGAGCTGGACACAGCCACAACACGCATGAATATTGCATTCGATTTCCTCGATGGTCGAGTGCACTCATGATCCTGCAGACAGAATGACGTCACATGCTGCTTCAAATCAGTTTAGTGTGCTTGAAAATAGAAACTGTTACATCATCATATACAGTCGTGATGCAAGCTATATAATAATGCAAGATTAAAAAAAAAAAAAAAAAAAAAAAGGTAATAGGAATAGTTTTTACTTTAAAAATAATAAAATAAAATAAAATAAAATAAAATAAAACAAAATAAAATAAAATAAATGTAGGGAAAGTGGTTTGGAAAAGGATTAATGAATAAAAATGACAAAATTAAGAAAATAATAATAATAATAAAATAAATCACAACCCCACATACAGTAATTGGTTTGGAAAATAAAATAAAATAAAATAAAATAAAATAAAATAAAATAAAATAAAATAAAATAAAATAAATGTAAGGACAGCAGTTTGGAAAAGGACTGATGGATGAAAATTACAAAATTATGAAAATAATAATTATAATAAAATAACTCACAACCCTACATAGGGTAATTAGTTTGGAAAATGAATGGATGGATGAAAAAAAAATACTGCAAAAATAAAATAAAATAAAATAGTTTACTGCAAAAAATAAAATAAAATAAAATAAATGTAGGGAAAGCAGTTTGGAAAAAAAAAAAAAAAAAAAAAAAAAAAGCAAAAGTCAAATAAATAAATAAATTAATTAATTAATTAATAAAATAAAATAAAATAAAATAAAATAAAATAAACCCCACAACTCTACATAGGGAAAGTGGTTTGGAAATGGATGGATGGATTAAAAAAAAAAAAAAAAAAAAAACTAAAAAACTAAAATAAAATAAAAATAACCCACTACCCTTGAAAAAATGAAATGAAATGAAAGATAACCCTCAACCCTACATAAAAAAAAGTTATTATTATTAAATGTTGTTATTAACTAAATGTATAATAACTTTGTTTTTAATTAAAAACAAACAAACAAACAAAAAAACAGAACAAAATTGCACTAAAAATAAATTAAAGCTACATGGAAATATAAAAAAAAAAATGAATAAAAATGACAAAAGCACATAAATAAATTACAAAAAAAAGGAAATTGCAAAAATATCAATAAATAAAAGATGATCAGATTCTATAATAGTATATAAATAATCCTAAAATAACACCGGAAACGGATCTGTCAGGACGACTATTCATTCTTTATAAGCAAAAACATTTTAAACAAAGGAAAAAACTACAAAGTGCACCTTTAAAATCAACATGAAATCAAATAAAGACAAAAACATATAATCTTACATCAAAATAATGTTAACTTGGTCCGCTTCTCACTTATCGAAATATAGAGACATGAAGTTCCGTCTTATATTTTTTACTTTGAATATCCCGTTTCACACAAAAATACAGCAGATTATAGAGACAAATGTGTTGTGAATGCAGTTTCATGTTGATTTTAAGGTTAAAACGGCATATTTTCAGCAGAAACACAACAGTAACGTGCGTATGTTCGTATGTTCATCACTCGTACTGTATGTGAACGGACCTGAGCTCTTGAAGACTGCAGAGAGTGTTTTGAGCTGAAGCGCCGCTGGGCTGTGAATTCCCTCCTCACACTTCACAGATAACCTTGGACACAAAACATGAATATGGAGAGAAAGTCTCATGAATAAATAATGGTGAGCACCGCAGAACAGCTGGAGCACAAAAAGAGCTGGAGGAGAAAGACAGGAGAGGCACAGCAGCAAAGAACGACGAGTCCTAGACAGAAAAGAGCATGAAGTGAATGGTTTTTGACTGGGGTTTTGTGTATCTTGGGTGACAGCCGTTTTCTCAGGTGAACGTCAGCAAACCTCATCTGCTTCAAAAGGTGGTTTGGGATCATGTGAACGCTTATGCTTTGCAAATGACATGAAAGTGAATTGTTTTGATGATGTATCATGAATATATAATGAGGGTAAGAGGATATAGAAAGGGTCAATTCTAATTAAAGCAGTCAACATTAAACATCATTTGCAACGGATTTTACATCCATAATTGTATTTTCTAGTAGAACGTGAGGATTGATTGGATGAATGAATGATCGGTCATTAAAAAATAAGAACTGATGACATCAACTTTAATGGAAAGTTATTAGTCTACATTTAAATGGATGATTACGCAAACATTTTTAATCCTAAATAATACACTTAAAAAAATTAGAAATAATGTATGTAAAATAATAAAATAAAAAAATTAAATAAAAAAACAATAGCCCTACAAATGGCAAGATGTTTGAAAAATGGATGGATATATAAAATAAAAAATATATATATAATATAATATAATATATTAAAAAAACAAAATAAAGTTATTAAAATAAAAAATGTTTTTTGATGGATCATTTACAGTAATACTAGAAATATGTATTAGGAAAGTAAACAAAAGAAAATCTAAAAGTAGATTAAATAAAATAAAAATACTAATAAATAAAAGAAAAACAAAAAAAATTGATAAAATAAAATAATAAAATGGATGGAAAAAAAGGAATAATAATATACAAAATGGACAGATAATAACAATAAAATAAATGGATGAATAAAAAATAATATAAAATAAAATAAACCAGCAACCCTATAAATGACAAGAAGTTTAGAAAATGCATGGATGAAAAAAAAACAAAACAAAACAAAAAAACAAAAAAAAAAAACAAACATAAAATAAAATTATTCAAATAAAACAATTCATTCATAATAATACAAGGGATATGTATTAGTAAAGTAGTCAATTAAAATAAAATAAAAAATGGCTAAAATGAAACAAACAAAAAAATTGGCAGATAATAACAAAGTAAATGGATGAAAAATAATAAAATAAAATAAAATAAAAAAAACAGCAAGAAGTTTAGAAAAAATGGATGGATAATAAAATAAATGGATGAAAAAAATAAAAATAAAAAAAAAACAGAAGGAAGTTTAGAAAAAAATGGATGGATAACAAAAATGAAATAAATGCATGAATGAATGAATAAAATAACATAAAATAAAAACCCGCAACATAAAATAAAACTGACATGAATCAGTTTTTGAATAATAATAATAAAAAAGGGAAGGATAATATCAATAAAATAAATGGATGAATAAAAAATAAAATTAAAAAAATTATAATAAAATAAAAAAAAACAACATAAAATATAATAAAATAAAAAACTAATAAAACTAAACAAAAATAAATAAATAAATAAAATAAAAACCCACGACCCTACAAATGGGAAGATGTTTGGAAAACTGATGGATGCATAAAATAAAGTTATTCAAATAAAAAAGTGTTTCGATGGGTCATTCACAATAATACTAGGAATATGCATTAGGAAAGTAAACAATCAAGTAAAATAAAATTACAAATGGATAAAATAAAATAATAATAATAAAAAAATGGATGGATGGATAATAACAATAAAATAAATGGATAAATTAAAATAAAATAAAATAAAATGAAATGAAATAAAAATCTACAACCCGCAACATAAAATAAAAGTGCTTTGCCTTCAAAGGGATTTTGGTTCATTACTGTCAGTCTTTATTCATTATTACTGGCTTGCTATTAAAACAGTGTAAGTCCATGCTCTGATTTACAGGGTAAATGTGTGTAAACTGCTTGTTTAATGCATACTGAAGCTAAAAGAAAGCTCAGTCTCAGTTGTGTTTTCCTGAGAGCCGTGATCAGATGAGATGAGATGAGATCAGATGAGATGAGTCACTCTCAGTTCAGTGTTTTCTTCAAGAGGATCTTTACAACCACTGGCAGAAACTGGACAGACGCTCACACAGTCCTGCTCTGCTGTAGGATGATTCATGCTTCCTCCACGTCTCCTCCATCTTCCTATCCATGTTGACGTGGCCTGGGTTTGCGTCTGAGCCGCTGGACTGGTCATTTATTCATGAGCAAGAGTCTCTGTGAGGCATCGGTCGACTCTCCATTACTGACCACAGCTGGACGCGTGACGAAAGAAAGACTTTTCTTTGCAGAAGTGAAAGTAGCAAGTAACTAAATTAACATAATGGCTTTATATGCGTGATTGAACATATTTGCATGTAGCTGGATTTCATGCATGCAGAAACATTGTGTGACATTTTCCCATGCACCACCACAATATTTCTCAATGGCTTTATTTTAGATTTTATCCACCCATTTTCCAAACTGCTCTCTCTATAACAGGGGTGCCCAAACTCGGTCCTGGAGGGCCGGTGTCCCGCAGAGTTTAGCTCCAACTTGCCTCAAGTCTCTAGTACGCCCAGTAAGAGCTTGATTAGCTGGTTCATGTGTGTCTAATTGGGGTTGGAGCTAAACTCTGCAGGAGTTTTATTTTATTTTATTTTATTTTATTTTATTATTTAAGGGTCATGGGTTTTATTTTATTAGATTTTTATTTTTTATTAGATTTATTTTATTTAATATTATACATACATATATATATATATATATATATATATATATATATATATATACATATATATAGGACTGTAGGTTATTATTTATTTATTAAAGGTTATTATTTATTATTTATTTTATTTTATTTTATTTTATTTTATTATTTAAGGGTCATGGGTTTTATTTTATTAGATTTTTATTTTTTACTAGATTTTATTTTACTTCATATTTTATTTTTATAGTTTTTTTTTTTTTTTTTTTTTTTAAATCTATGCATCTATTTTCCAAACCACTTCATATAGGATTGCAGCATTTTTTTGTTTGTTTGTTTTCTTTACTTTTTATTTCATTTTATTTTATTTTAGATTTTATCCACCCATTTTCCACCAAACTGCTTGCCCTATAGTTTTATTTATTTATTTTTTTCAGGGTCATGGATTTATATTATTTTAATTTTTATTATATTTTATTTTAGTTCATTTTTTTTTTCATCCATGCATCTATTCTCCAAGCCATTTTATACAGGATTGCAGGTTAATTATTTTTATTTTATTTAATTTTTTATTATATTTTATTTTACTTCATATTTTATTTTTATAGTATTTTCCAAACGACTTCATATAGGATTGTGGGTTATTCTTTATTTAATTTAATTTAATTAAATTTTATTTATTCATATTCATATATTTCATTCATATATTTTAGTCCATATAGTTTTTTTTTAATCAATGCATCTATTTTCCAAACCACTTTATATAGGATTGCAGTGTTTTTTATTTTTTTATTTTACTTTACTTTTTTATTTTATTTTATTTTATTTTATTTTATTTTATTTTATTTTATTTTATATTTTATCCACCCATTCTCCACCAAACTGCTTGCCCTATAGGGTTTTTTATTTTATTTTATTTTAGGGTCATGGATTTTTATTTTTTTTATTTTTTTCATTTGTATTATATTTTATTTTAGTTCATATTTTATTTTTATAGCTTTTTTTTCATCCATGCATCTATTCTCCAAGCCACTTTATACAGGATTACAGGTTAATTATTTTATTTATTTATTTTTTTGTTTAATTATATTTTATTTGAGTTAATATTTTATTTATATATAGTTATTTTGTAATCCATGAATCTATTCCCCAAACCACTTTATACAGGATTGCAGGTTAATTGTTTAATTTAATTTAATTTAATTTTTTTACCTATCCATCCATTTTCTAAACGGCTTTTATTTTATATTTTACCCACTCATTTTCCAAACTGCTTGGTCTATAGGTTTATTTTATTTTATTTTACTTCATATTTCATTTTTAAATTTTTTTTTTTTTAATCCAAATAATTTTTTATCTATCCATTTTCCAAACTGCTTGTACTAAGGGGTCATGGATTTTATTTTTATTTTATTATTTTATATCCATTTCCCTAAGCATTTACTACTTGCGCTTTAGGGTCATGTGTTAATATAATATAATGATGAGTCAATGGCAGTTTCAAACATGCGCAGTGGTCAAAGGATTGCGTGTTATGACTTCGTCTTCATTGCACAATGAAAACGTGTGTGTTCGTCCACCTGTCTGGTGTGTATGTGTCCCTGAGCCTGTGTTTGGCTCATGTTAAAACGTGCTGGGGTTGCAGACTGAAGGTCAAGGTCATCAGGGTAAAAGCCTCTGGGAAAATGAACAAGGCTGTATCGTGAACATGATACTCTGCTTGCTAGCTCTTGCTTTCTACATGAGAAAAACGAGACGGCTGTTACAGTTCAGTAGCTTTAGCTGACGCTAACATGATGCAACAGTGAACCAGGCTTTCAATGTCTGAAAAACACCTGACAGACATCTTTATGGACTGTAAAAACCTTCTGTACCTTTGGCAGTTCAAATGTTTTAAGCCAGAGATGAAAATTCAAGTTAAAAACATTAGAAATGGAGATTGATTTTCCATGCATACTTACAATTTGCATGCTTTGCGCACTATACATACTGCATACTTCAAAAATAACACGGGCAGAATGGAAGCATGCCATTTCACAATAACTCCTTGGATGCATGGCGTAAAACCATAAAACTCACCTCCTTCTGAGATGTTCACACTATCAACTCTGTTTTTACCGCGGCGAGCTGCTGACAAGATAAAGACGCCGGCGCTTTTAGCAGCAGAGACGACCGCTGAGCCAATCAGTCAAAATGACACTGATTCATCCGCGCTCCTCCACAGGACGACGTCACACCTGGGAACTCGACGCGCAGTCTTAATTGAAAAGGTGACGATTATCATCTGCAAAAGAGGGTGTTTATTCAATTATTGTTGAGCTTTGATGCTCATTAAAAACTCCTCAGATGAGGACGATGAAGACGTCTGATATGTTATGGAAGCACATTCCAACCATAGGATAAAAAATAAAGAGGTAATTGTGATTTTTTTTTTTTTTTTTTACCTACAATTCTGACTTTTTTCTCCAAATTTGGAGGAAAAAAAAGTCAGAATTGCAAGATACAAACTCAGAATTCTAACTTTTTTCCTTAGAATTCTAAGTTTACATCTTGCAGTTCTAAACTAATAAATATCGCAATTTTGACTGTTTTACTCTGAATTCCGAGTTTACATCTTGCAGTTCCGTTTTTCACCACAGAATTAAAAATAAAACATGTAATTGCAACTTACCTCACAATTTTTCTCACCTTTTGAGATTGTATCTCGCAATTCTGAGTTTAAGTCAAAATTGTGAGAAATAAATCCAGAATTCAGAGAAAAAAAGTCAAAAAAATTTGAAAAAAAGGCCAGAATGGTGAGAAAAAAAAGGCAGAATTGCAAGAAAAAAAAAACCTCAATTGCGAGAAAAAAGTCAGAATTGTGGAAAAAGGCAAAATTGCAACATGTAAACGTCAAATTGCAAAAAAAAAGTCAGAATTGCAAGAAAAAGTTAGAATTGTGAGAAATAAATTCAAAATTCAGAGAAAAAAGTCACGACTTTAGGATATAAACTCAGAATTGCGAAAAAAAAGTCAGAATTGTTTACATCTTACAGTTCTAATTAATGTCTTGAAATTCTGACTTTTTTCTCAGAATTCCAAATTTCAATCTTGCAATTCAGTTTTTTTTTCGCTTCTGCCACAGAATTAGTAATAAAAAAGGCAAAAAAGGGCAACATTTTATCTATTTTTTTTCTTTTTATCAGAATTAAAAATAGCTGCAACTTTTTTTATCTCACAATTCTGAATTCATATTTCAAAATTCTGACTTTTTTTTTCTCAGAATTCTAAGTTTACATCTTGCAGTTCTAAACTAATAAATATCGCAATTTTGACTGTTTTACTCTGAATTCCGAGTTTACATCTTGCAGTTCCGTTTTTCACCACAGAATTAAAAATAAAACACATAATTGCAACTTATCTCACAATTTTTCTCACCTTTTGAGATTGTATCTCCCAATTTTGACTTAAACTCAGTAAAAAAATTAATCCAGAATTCAGAG
Organism: Cirrhinus mrigala; assembly: GCA_036247105.1. Taxonomy (NCBI): domain Eukaryota; kingdom Metazoa; phylum Chordata; class Actinopteri; order Cypriniformes; family Cyprinidae; genus Cirrhinus; species Cirrhinus mrigala. The sequence goes on along the minus strand of CM070031.1, from coordinate 19,888,382 downwards.
AAAAAAAGTAAAAAAAATTTGAGAGAAGGCCAGAATGGTGAGAAAAAAAGGCAGAATTGCAAGAAAAAAAAAACCTCAATTGCGAGAAAAAAATCAGAATTGTGGAAAAAGTTGGAATTGTGAGAAATAAATTCAAAATTCAGAGAAAAAAGTCACGACTTTAGGATATAAACTCAGATTTGCGAAAAAAAAAGTCAGAATTGTTTACATCTTACAGTTCTAATTAATGTCTTGCAATTCTGACTTTTTTCTCAGAATTCCAAGTTTCAATCCTGCAATTCAGTTTTTTCCGCTTCTGCCACAGAATTAGTAATAAAAAAGGCAAAAAAGGCAACATTTTATCTATTTTTTGCTTTTTATCAGAATTAAAAATAGCTAGCTAAAAACTTTATCTCACAATTCTGAATTCATATTTCAAAACTCTAGACTTTTTTTCTCAGAATTGTGACTTTTTTCTAAGAATTCTAAGTTTACATCTTGCAGTTCTGATTTTCAATTTGAACTTTTTCCCCCAGAATTGTAAGCTTACAGCTCACAGTTCTAAATTAATTTCTCACAAATCTGTTTTTTTTTTTTTTTTTTTTTAAGAATTCGGAGTTTACTTCTCACAGTTGTGTTTTTCACTACACAATTAAAAATAAACAAGGTAAACTTGCAATTGTGACTTTTTTTCCCAGAGCTGCAAGTTTACATCTCGCAATTCTAAATTAATGTATCGCCAAATTTTTTTTTCTAGAATTCAGAAGTTTCAATTCAGTTTTCAGTTTTTTATGCCACAGAATTAAAGTTAAAAAGTTAACTGTCAATTTTTATCTCACGGTTCTGACTTTTCTTATCAGAATTGTGAGTTTGTATCTCGCAATTGTGTATTTTTCTCATAACTGCAAGTTTACATCTCACGATTCTAAATTAAAATCTTACAACTGTTTTTTTTTTTCATTTCTGCCACAGAATTAGTAATAAAAAAGGTAAAAAGGCAACTTTTTATCTAACAATTCCAAGTTCATATTTCAAAATTCTGACTTTTTTCTCAGAATTGTGACTTTTTTCTAAGAATTCTGAGTTTACATCTTGCAGTTCTGATTTTCAGTTTCGAAAATTTCTTTTTTTCCTAGAATTCTAAGCTTACATTTTACAATTCTAAATTAATATACCACAATATAACTCATTATTCTGAGTTTATATTTCAAAATGTAACTTTTGACTTTTTTTTTTTTTTTAAGAGTTCTGATTTTACATCTTGCAGTTTTGATTTTCAACTTCAACTTTTCCCCAGAATTAAATTCTGAGTCCATATTTCAAAATATGAACTCTTTTTTCTCAGAATTCTGACTTTTTCTAAAAATTCTAAGTTTACATCTTGTAGTTCTAAATTAATAAATATCGCAATTTTGACTGTTTTACTCTGAATTCCGAGTTTACATCTAGCAGTTCCATTTTTCACCACGGAATTAAAAATAAAACGCATAATTGCAACTTATCTCACAGTTTAGACCTTTTTCTCATAATTGTGAGATTGTATCTCGCAATGCTGAGTTTAAGTCAAAATTGCGAGAAATAAATCCAGAATGATGAGAAAAAAAGTCAAAATTGCAACATGTGAATGTCAAATTGCGAAAAAAAAGTCAGAATTGTGAGAAATAAATTCAAAATTTAGAGAAAAAAAGTCACGACTTTGAGATATAAACTAAAAAAATTAGAATTGCGAGATGTAAACTCAGATTTGCGAAAAAAAAAAGTCAGAATTGTATCTTGCAATTCCAACTTTTTTTCTAGAATTCTGAGTTTACATCTTGCAGTTCTGATTTTCAATTTTGACTTTTTTTCCCAGAATTCTAAGTTTACATCTCACAATTCTACATTAATATACCACAATTTTTCCCCCCTCAGAATTCTGAGTTTACATCTTGCAGTTTTGAATCTCGCAATTGTGAATTTTTTTTTCTCAGAACTGCAAGTTCACATCCTGCAATTATAAATTAATGTATCACAAAACATTTTTCTCAGAATTCTGAGTTGAAATCTCACAATTATGTTTTTTTTTTCTGCCACAGAATTAAAAAAAATAGGTCAATGCAACTTTTTATCTCACAATTCTGACCTTTTTCTCACAATTGTGAGTTTGTAACTCATTATTCTGAGTTTATATTTCAAAATATAACTTTTGACTTTTTTCTAAGAGTTCTGATTTTACATCTTGCAGTTTTGATTTTCAATTTCAACTTTTCCCCAGAATTCAATTCTGAGTTCATATTTCAAAATTCTGTCTTTTTTCCTCAGAATTCTGACTTTTTCTAAGAATTCTAAGTTTACATCTTGCAGTTCTAAATTAATAAATATCGCAATTTTGACTGTTTTACTCTGAATTCCGAGTTTACATCTTGCAGTTCCGTTTTTCACCACGGAATTAAAAATAAAACACATAATTGCAACTTATCTCACAGTTTGGACCTTTTTCTCATAATTGTGAGATTGTATCTCGCAATTCTGAGTTTAAGTCAAAATTGCAAGAAATAAATCCAGAATTCAGAGAAAAAAAGTCAAAAAAATTTGAAAGAAGGTCAGAATGATGAGAAAAAAAGTCAAAATTGCAGCATGTAAATGTCAAATTGCGAAAAAAAGTCAGAATTGCGAGAAAAAGTTAGAATTGTGAGAAATAAATTCAAAATTCAGAGAAAAAAAGTCACGATTTTGAGAAAAAAAATTAGAATTGCGAGATGTAAACTGCGAAAATAGTCAGAATTGTTTACATCTTACAGTTCTAATTAATGTTTCGCAATTCTAACTTTATTCTCAGAATTCCAAGTTTCAATCTTGCAATTCAGTTTTTTCGTTTCTGCCACAGAATTAGTAATAAAAAAGGTAAAAGAGGAAACTTTTATCTCATAATTCTGACCTTTTTCTCAAAATTGTGAGTTTGTATCTAATAATTCCAAGTTCATAGTATAAAATTCTGACTTTTTTCTCACAATTGTGACTTTTTTTCTAAGAATCACCACAATTCTGAACTTTTCTCACAATTGAGTTTGTATCTCAGCATTCTGAGTCAAAATTGCAAGAAATAAATTCAGAATTTAAAGAAAAAAAGTCTAAACTTTTGAGAAGAAGTCAGAATTTCATGAAAAAAAGTCGGAATTATGAGGAAAAAAAATCAAAACTGTAAGATGTAAACTTCAAAATGGTGGAAAAAATCAGAATTGTGAGGAAAAAGTCAGAACTGGAAGATATAAACTCAAATTTGCGAAAGAAAAAAGTCAGAATTGTTTACATCTTGCACTTCTAATTAATGTATTGCAATTCTGACTTTTTTCTCGCAATTCTGATTTTTTTTCCTGCCACAGAATTAACAATAAAAAAGGTAATTGTGGCTTTTTATCTCACAATTCCGAGTTATATATTTCAAAATTCCGACTTTTTTCTAAGAATTCTGAGTTTACATCTTGCAGCTCTGATTTTCAATTTCAACTTTTCCCCAGAATTCTAAACTTCCAACTCACAATTCTACATTAATAAATCACAATTCTGTTTACATCTCACAGTTTTTTCCACCACAGAATTAATAAATAATCAAGATAATCACAATGTTTTCTTACAATTCTGACTTTTCAGAAAAATCTCACAATTGTGATTTTTTTCCCCTCAGAACTGCAAGTTTACATCTTGCAATTCTAAATGAATGTATCGAAAACTTTTTTTTCTTTGTTTAAAAATCTCACAATTGTTTTTTCTACCACAGAATTAAAGATAAAAAGGTAACTATGACTTTTTATCTCATAATTCTGAGTTCATACTAAAAAATTCTGACTTTTATACCAGAATTCTTGCAGTTCTGATTTACAATTTTCAACTTTTTCCCTAAGCTTACATCTCACAATTCTATAATAATATATCACAATTCTGAGTTTACAACTTACAACTTTTCTCAAAATTCTGAAAAAAAGATCTAATTGTAAGATATAAAGAAAATAGTAAGATACTGACACTGAAAAGATATTGCAAGAAAAAAGTCTAAATTAACTAAATAATTTTTTTATCCCATGGTTTACATGAGATATCCCAGAAACACTTTATTACAAACATACAGTATTCTACACAAAGAGAATATTATGTTCTCTTCCATTCTACGTTTACTCCCGATGCAGATTTATGTGTGTGTGCTGTGAGATTTTCTTGCGATGATGCTGTTTCAGTAATTGTTTATATTTGCTGCAGGAATCCTGGCAGGACTGCGTGGAGCTCGAGGGATCGAGGGAAATGGAAGTTTGGCATAATAAAAATGCTTTTTCCACAACACGCCTCATAAGACTCATTAAAGTCGGCCGTGTTTCCCCTAGAACAGTAAAAACACTTCCAGCGCTCGTGGAGCACAGACTCCAGACGACACCATATTACTGAAAATGTAAACGCAAATCTCCTTTTTATATGTGTATCTGATATATACCATAGATATATTAACACTTGCATGACTACACATTTTACATGTTAACTAGCCTACTCACCCACAAAAGTAGCTGACTAGTCAGCAGGTCATTGTTAGGTTAAGTAGAGGAAAAGTTTCAATTGTTAAAAACTGAGGTTGATATTGCATACATCTTGCAATTGTAAATTTACATCTCACAATTCTGAGTTTTTTTCTTGCAATTCAAAGTTTACATCTTGCAGTTTTAGGGAAAAAGTCAGAATTGCGAGATGTAAATTCAGAAATGAGAATTTACATCTTGCAATTCTGACTTTTTCCCTATAATCTTTAAGAAAGATGTCAAAAAATTTGTGAAAAAAACAAGAAAAACAGAATTCTGAGATATAATTCTGGTCTGAATTGCGAAATGTAAACTCAGAATTCTGGGGAAAAAAATCTAAATTGCAAGAAAAAAGCTCAAAGTAGCAAGATGTAAGCTTGAAACTGTGAAAAAAAAAAAGAGTTGTTAGAAATACACTCAGAATTCAGAGAAAAAAAAACAAAAATCATAAGATATAACTTCAGAATTGTGAGAAAAAAAATTAGAATGGCGAGATGTAAACTCAGAATTCCAAGAAAAACAGAATTGCCAGAAAATTCCAAGAAAAAAAGTGAAAACTGGGAGAAATAAACTCATAATTCTAAGAAAAAAGTATGAATTTTGAGATAAAAAGTCAAAATAGCAAGAGGTAAGTTTCAAATCGATAAAAAAAAGAATTCAGAATTCAGAGAAAAAGTCAAAATTTTAAGATATAAACTCATAAACTCATAAACTCATTACTCGTAAAGTAAAAATTGCAAGATGTAAATGTCAAATTGGGAAAAAAAATGCAAGATGCAAACTCAGAATTGAAAGGAAAAGTCAACTGCAAAACATAAAGTCAGAATTGCTAGAAATAGACTCAGAATTAAGCGGGAAGCAAAAAAAACAAAATTTTAAGATATAAACTCAGAATTGGAAGAAAAAATTCAGAAGGGTGGAAAAAAAAGGTAGAATTCCAAAAAAATAAAAAAAAATAAAAAAAATCAACTGAGAAATAAACTCAGAATTGCAAAATGTACACTCATAATTCTGAAAAAAAGTCAGAATTGCAAGAAATAAACTCAGAATTCAGAGAAAAAGTCAAAATTTTGAGATATAAACTCATAAACTCATTACTCGTAAAGTAAAAATTGCAAGATGTAAATGTCAAATTGTGAAAAAAAACTGAGATGCAAACTCAGAATTGAAAGGAAAAGTCAACTGCAAAATGTAAAGTCAGAATAGCTAGAAATAGACTCAGAATTAAGAGGGAAGAAAAAAAACAAAATTTTAAGATATAAACTCAGATAAGTTAAGATTAATTAAGAAGTAAAAATTGCAAAATGTAAATGTCAAGTTGTGAAAAAAAAAAATGTGAGATGTAAACTCAGAGTTGAAAGGAAGTGTCATTTGCAAAACTTAAAATCATAATTGCGAGTAAAAAGTCAGAATTGTGAGAAATAAATTCAAAGAAAAAAGTGAAAATTTAGAGATATAAGCAAGAAAACAGCAAAAAGCAAAAACTGAATAACAAGATGTAAGCTCAGAATTACAAGAAAAACCTTAGAATTGCAAGAAAAAAAAAATCTAAAATACGAGAAAAAAAGGTCAGAATTCCAAGAAAAGAAAAAAAAAACAGAAATGAACTCATAATAATGAAATTGCAAAATGTACACTCACAATTCTGAAGAAAAGTCAAAATTTTGAGATGTACGTTCATAATTGTGAGAAAAAAAAAAAACAGAATTGAAAAAAAAATCATAATTGTGAGGAAAAAAGTAAACTAAAAATTGCAAAATGTAAATGTCAAGTTGTGAAAAAAAAACTGTGAGATGTAAACTCAGAATTGAAAGGAAAAGTCAATTGCAAACCGTAAAATCATAATTGCGAGTAAAAAGTCAGAATTGTGAGAAATAAATTCAAAGAAAAAAGTGAAAATTTAGAGATATAAGCAAGAAAAAAAATCTAAAATACGAGAAAAAAAGGTCAGAATTCAGAGGGAAAAAAACAAACAAATTTTTAAGATATAAACTTAGAATTGCAAGAAAAAATTGAGAAGGGCGAAAAAAAAAAAGTCAGAATTCCAAGAAAAGAAAAAAAAATCAGAAATAAACTCAGAATTGCAAAATGTACACTCATAATTCTGAAAAAAAGTCAAAATTTTAAGATATAAACTCATAATTTTGAGATGCAAGTTCATAATTGTGAGAAAAAAACAGAATTGAAAGAAAAAAAATCAATTGTGAGGAAAAAAAAAGTGAAAATTGCAAGATGTAAATGTCAAATTGTGAAAAAAAACTGAGATGCAAACTCAGAATTGAAAGGAAAAGTCAATTGCAAAACGTAAAATCATAATTGCGAGTAAAAAGTCAGAATTGTGAGAAATAAATTCAAAGAAAAAAGTAAATATTTAGAGATATAAGCAAGAAAAAAAATCTAAAATGTGAGGAAAAAAAAGGTCAGAATTCCAAGAAAAAAACAACAACTGAGAAATAAACTCAGAATTGCAAAATGTACACTCATAATTCTGAAAAAAAAGTCAGAATTGCAAGAAATAAACTCAGAATTCAGAGAAAAAGTCAAAATTTTGAGATATAAACTCATAATTTTGAGATGTAAGTTCATAATTGTGAGAAAAAAACAATTAAAAGAAAAAAAATCAATTGTGAGGGAAAAAAAAGTGAAAATTGCAAGACATAAATGTCAAATTGTGAAAAAAAAGTCAGAACTGCGAGATGTAAACTCAGAATTGAAAGGAAAAAGTCAAAATAGACATTTAAACGTACCTTCCATAATAAAGTGCTGTGTAACGGCGCTACAAGACAGACGAGGAACCGAGGGCCAGATTTACTAAACAGGGCAAATTATCGTGAGAGCACAATCCCATAAAAACACCAAATAATAAAAGTAACTCCTGATGTAGTTTCGTAACGCCACAAGATGGTTTGCGCTGACGTTAAGACTTTATTTCTTTACGAGAAGTGTAAATGTCTTGATTAGCAGGGGCCACAGACGTACTCAAACTCACAACTCATTCGGCCCCGTCTCAACTCACAAGAGCCTCCAAACACCAGTGATTAAAATAAAATGGACAGGAAGGAGAAAACGGGGGCCTCCGTCAGCTTAGAGACCAGGCGTGAATGGCAAACATGTACAAGTGCAAATGAACTCCTGGAGAGACACAGAAAGACAGGAGGAATGCGTTCATTCGCTCCTTCGGGGGCCCCAAACTCAGGGGTCATTGAGGATAAAACCCTAATAACATCAGTTACACTCCTTTCTGTGAGTTTACATGAAGCAAAGCAGGAGAAAAATGAGATTTACACATGAAAGAGAAACACTTTCCCTCCTTTACGTACAGCAGGTCGTGATATCTCACTTCTCCACAAATACTGAATCACACAAATGCTTTAAAGCTGAAAAAATAGTCAATAACCTGCAATTGTCATTCAATTAATGAGTCTTACAGATATACTTCATTTTACACACGTTCACTATTATTAAAATTTTTATTATTTATTACACCATTTTTTTTTTTTTAATTTTCACTGGCATTTTTTAAAAAATATTTAATTTTAAACTGAAAATGAAATAAAAAAATTACATTTTAAAATTGTATTATTTTTACGTATTTTTCATTCTATTTCTTCTTTACACACATTCACTGTTATTACAATCTTTATTAATTATTACAGCATTTTTTTTATTTTTACTGGCATTTTAACAAAATATTTAATTTTAAATTTAAAATAAAATTAAATTAAAAAATACATTTTAAAAATGTATTATTTTAATCTGTTTTTTATTCTATTTGTTTTTACACATTCACATTCATTATTACAATTCTCATTATTTATTACAGCATTTTTTTATTTTCACTGGCATTTTTTAAAACTATTTAATTTTAAATTTAAAATGAAATGAAATTGGATTAAAAATGTAATTTTAAAAATTTTATTATTTTGATCTATTTTTTCATTTTATTTCTTTTTGACACACTTTCACTATTATTAGTCTTTATTGATTGATTACATATTTTTTTTTTATTTTCACTGACATTTTTAAAAATTATTTAATTTTAAATTGAAAATGAAAATAAAAAAATACATTTTAAAATTGTATTAATTTTATATATTTTTCATTCTATTTCTTTTTTTACACACATTCAATATTATTTATTACAACATTTTTAATTTTTCACTGGCACTTTTCTAAAAATTATTTCATTTTTTTTTTAAATGTAAGTAAATTAAAAAATGCCATTTTAAAATCGTATTATTTTAATCTATTTTTTATTCTATTTCTTTTTTCACACATTCATTATTATTAAAATCTTTATTATTTATTACAGCAGTTTTTCATTTTCACTGGCACTTTCATAAACGTACTTAATTTTTAAATTTAAAATGAAATGAACGTGAATATAAAAATGCCATTTTAGCTATTTTTCATTCTATTTCTTTTTTTTTTTTTACACATATTCACTATTATTACAATCTTTATAATTTATTACAGCATTTTTTTCACTGCCATTTTTCTAAGTTATTTAATTTTAAATTTTAAATGAAATGAAATTAAATAAAAAAATACATTTTAAAATTGTATTATTTTTAGTTATTATTTTATTCTATTTCTTTTTTTTACACATTTATTATTACAGTCTTTATTATTTATTACACCTTTATTTTCACTGGCATTTTAATTATTTAAATTAAATAAAAATGCATTATCTTCTACCTATTTCTTTATTACTTACATTCACTATTATTACAGTCTTTATTATGTATTACATTTTTTTATTTCCACTGGCATTTTTAAAACATTACTTAGTTTTAAATTTAAAATGAAATGAAATAAAAATTCACACACAATGTTGTATATACATATTTACATTTTTACTGCTATTGTTAAACAATTCAAATTTATGGTAATTAAATTAGTTATTAATTATTCATTTTATTTCATGAAAATGAAAATTGCACAAAACTGAAGGCAAAACATGCATTAGTTTAAAAAGCATAACAGTAATAGCAATTAATTTTTCTTGTATTACTGTAATGAGAATTTAGTGTGGAAAGCGTTTAATTATCAAATAATCAATAATAATGATGATCGATAAAATAATAATAATGCAAAATGAAATTTTTCTTTTGAAATTCTTGAGATTCACTCAAAAACAGTGAGCCCTCTTTTTCAAACAACCACCAGATATCAGAAAGACCTAAATGCTCCACATCCAGTACTGAATTATGAGTTTCAATTATACAACAGATTCAAATTTGTGCACAAAAGCCCCGTGCATAATTCATCGGCTCGACATAAGGCCTGTCGCGAACACGCGTGTGGTTTGTTGAGAAGCGCAGTAAGTCACGTGAAACTCTTGATTTATCATTCTTCTCTGCCCCATTAACAGCCGTCAGAGCGGCCGATCCGCAGCACTGTTGTAGAGAGAGAGACAGGTGTAACGAGCCACACAACAGGAGATAATTAGTCGCAGAAGTTTTCTCTTTTTTTGGGTTACTGATAAAAACCCATCTGCTCTGGCAAATCACGCAGCAAAAGCTCTTCAGCTTATCACAGATGAAGAGAGAAATCTGCTCGTGTACACTTCAAAATGAAGCTTCTTAATGATTCGGTGCCTTCCACCCATGAAAAGTGAGTTTCAGAGAATCAGATCAATTAGATCATCTCACGCTGTTCGTTCAGACTTTTTTTTATGTGGAGTGAAAGTCTTCAGCCCTGAATGACACTCGGTTCACACAAGCAAGGAAACTTAGATTTTATTGGCCATCTGTTTAGTTTCTTTTAGTTTGATGAGAAATAAATAAATGTGAATTTTAAAAATATTATTTGAATGTTGCATTAATAAAAAATAAATAAATAAATATAAAATGTAAACAAACGTGCAGAATGACATCTAAAAAAAAAAAGAAATGTAAACACCTTTTTCTATTGTTTGTTGCATTAAAATAAAAATAAAAAATCATTTTAGAAAATGCATTAAAATAATTCAAAATAAATAAATAAATAAATAAATAAACTATAAATAAATAAACACACAACATGCAGTTTGAAAAAGCTATCTAAAAAAATAAATACATTTAAATTTAGTTTTTAAATTCTATGTTGCATGATTTAAAAAAATCATCTGCTGTAAAAAGTAAATACAAATATTTTAAAAATAATAACAAATAACATACAACTTGCAGTTTGTGCAGTCCATCGAAAAAAAATCTGAATTATGAAAAGATTATACACATATCTTTCTATGGTATGTTGAATGAATATGAAGAAATCAACCACTGCAATAAATCAATTACTAAATTAAATTACTAAGAAATTGCTAAGAAATGTACACATCTTTTTCTATTGTACGTTGCATTAAAATAAAAAAAAAATCATCCTAGCAAAAGATAATTAAAATAATTAAATATAAATAAATGAATAAATAAACTTATAAATAAATAACTTGCAGTTAAAAAAAATCAATCTAAAAACATAACATAAAAATATACAAATATTTTTCAGTATGTTGCCTGAACAAAAAAATGTGCAGTAAAAAAAAACAATAATAATAATAATAATAATAATAATAATAATAATAATAATAATAATATAAAAAAAACATTCAACTTGGAGTTGGAAAAGTCCATCTAAAAAGATCTGAATTTGCAAAAATGAATGAATGAATGAATGAATGAATGAATGAATAAATAAATAAATAAATAAGAAAAAAAAAATCACCTTATCAAAAAATGTATTAAAATAATTATAAATAAAAAATCACTTCGAATTTAAATTTAGTTTTTCAATGATGTTTCATGAAAAAAAACATCTGCTGCAAAAAAATAAATAAATAAAATATTTAAAAAATAAACATGACTTGCAGTTTGAACACGTTAAAAAATTCAGAATTATAGATTTTTTTTATTGTATGTTGCATAAATATAAAGAAATGAATCGCTGCAATAAATAAATTACCAAAAAAAATACAAATAAATAAATAACATTACTTGCAGTTTGAAAAGTCCATCTAAAAAAAAAAACCCCACAATGTTAAAAATTGCTGTAAAAAAATGTATCAATAAATAATAATAATCAGAATCAGAAAAATAATCAGAATAATAATAAGATAATATATAATAATAAATAACAATTTTTTTTTTTTTTTAGTCAAAGTCTAAAAATATCTGAATTTTAAAAATTTTCTATTGCATGTTGGATGAATTTAAAAAAAAATCATCCATTGCAAAAAAAAAAGGAAAAAAGAAAATAAATAAATAAATAAACAAACAAATAATTATTTATATTATTATTAATATTAAAAAATAATAATAGTAAAATAATAATAATAATAATAATAATTGGATTAAAAACGTAAAATGTTTAAAAAAAACAAACTAACAACAACAGTATATAGTACCCACACCTTACTATACATCACTACACCTCACTACAACCACCCTTATCTGACAAACTCTATTTAAACCCGTCATAACGTATCACAATAACTCTGTAACAGGAAACTCTCCTCTTGAATTCATGTTGTAATGCGTCTGAAATGCTGCTAATCTGGATTGTTTGAGAGGAGTTTGATTCCCAGTGATGCACTTATGAAACAACACACTGCATTAATTCAGTCTCTACAGGAGAAACGCGAGACAGAGAGACGTTCTCTCACACGCTTCATTCTCCTCCAGAGACGCTAGGTGATTAAACGCAGGACAAACCGGCCCCGGTAATACGATTCCCAGCGATCGAGCCGCTGGGCCGAGTTTGATTCTCCTGCAGACCTGCAGCGACTCTCGTCGACTCTGACCTCCTCCCTGTGGCAAAACGCCCAGCCTGGAAAAACCAGGAGAGACGGAGAAGAGCGGATCACGACGCCAACTGCTGGGAAAATCAATCCGGAGAAGGCAAACAAGAGCGCACGAGGGAGAGCAGCTGGATATTTTCATCATAAAACACAGAAGACAAATGAACAGACCGTCCTCATCCCTGAGGAATCTGAAGAGGAGCCCAATTCAGTCTCTCCGGCAACACAGCGCATCTTTCCAAAACGCATCAGCTCAGTTCTGCGCGGAGGAAGGAGATCACAGGATATGTTTGTATGTGCAGATGCCTGATTGAAGACATAATGAGATTTCATTCACGCTTCAATTTTCGGGTGCATCATGGGAAAAAAATTGTGTCCGCTTCCCAAGCCAAGAACAAACGGCCCATCCGGGTTTAGGTGGCGTTCGTCTCAATTTTCTATTGAAAATGTGTAAAATGCTCACCTTAAATGTTCAGGTGAGCAATTAAGGAGTAACATTAACATATATATTTATAATTAATGAGAAATATTTGAAATATAGTAGTAATTACAATAAAGTGCTACTTATTTGGTTAAAAAAAATATTTTTATGTACAGTAATGAAGTAATAAATATGTAATGATTAAATAATAATAAATAGTTAAATTACTAATCAAAATTATAACAGGGCATAATTTTGCATATTAATATATATATATATATATATAGTATAATTATATATAATAATAATTATATATATATATATATATTTTTTTTTTTTTTTTACACTATTTATATAATTTACATAATTCACTATTATTGCAATCTTTATTATTTACTACAGCATTTCTTTCACTGGAATGTTATTCAAATTACTTAATTTTACATTTAAAATGAAATTACATAAAAAAAAAAATCCTATTTCTTTTTTTAAAACATTCACTATTATTACAATCTTTATTTAGTACAGCATTTTTTTTCACGAGCATTTTATTTCAAAATAATTTAATTATGTACTGATTAAATAATAATAAGCAGTTAAGATACTAATCCAAATTATAACAGGGCATAATTTTGGTATATTAATAAAAAAAAATTATTACACAAAGTATTACACAATACTTTATTTTTAATCAATCAATCAATCAATCAAAATTTTTAATCAATTATATATATTTCTGTTGCATGATTTTAAAGAAATCACCTTCAAAAAGTAATTTCAAAGTATTTTTTACATTTTTTTACTTTTTAAGTAAATTTTTCCTTTTTTTATTTTTGAGCTGATTTTATATTATTTATTTTTACACAAAAACAAAAATAAAACAAAAACAAAAAATAAAAAAAAGTATTGTCACACACACACACACACACACACACACACACACACACAATTACATAATGAACGTAAGCGGTCTTGATGGTAATGATCAGTAGCATATGAAGGGATATCTGACCTGAGATCAGATGAGCAGTGAATGGGATCGACTCTCCTGGGATCTCCTGCAAACAGATGGAGAATCAGCGCTTTCGGTCTCCGGCGCTCCACACCCCTCTGACCCGGACAAATTGCCCCAGGGGCAGCTGCGATTGTTTTTCAATATCGGTTGTAACCTTTGACCCCTGGCTGAGGAGGCGGGGCTGCGGTGCGCGGGGTCAGCATGAGGACGTAGATTAAACGCAGGGAATCGCCTGTCAGTTATTACTTTTATCCAATCAATAGAGAGCAGGGCTTTTGTCCGGCACAGTGGCCGCGGCTGCTCCGTTTGACACGATCGATGTTATAATAGCAGCGTCTATAAAACACTCCAGCTCTCTGTCTCTGTGTGTGTACGTGTGTGTGTGTGTTTGGACACACTACAATCACGTGGCGCACAGCAGAGAGCAAATGACACCAATCTGTAACCACAAACCCTGTGTCACCTACACACTGCGACAGAGCCACAGGATCTGAACATCTCCTCAACAGCTAGAAAACCAGTTAAAAACAACAACAACAACAATAAAGGACATGTTCAGTTGCTAGGGTGTTGCTATAGTGTTTATTGCGGTTGCTAGGGTGTTCATGGCAATCATTAGGGGATTTTTAGGCTGTTGTGGGTGGTTGCTAGGGCATTGCTGGAGTGTTCATTGTGGTTTCTAGGGTGTTGCTAAGAAGTTTGAGGTGGTTGCTACAGTAATGGTTGCTAGAGCATTGCTACAGTGTTCATGTTGGTTTCTAGGGTGTTGCTAGGGTCTTATGGGTGGTTGCTAGGGCATTGCTAGGGTATACATAGTGGTTGTTAGGGCACTGGTAAAAAGTTTGTGGTTGTTTGAGGTGGTTATAGTGATTGCTATGGCATTCCTATGGTTTGTGGTGGTTTCTAAGATAGTGGTTTGTGGTGGTTGCTAAGTCGGCAGTTGCTAGGGCATTGCTAGAGTGTTTATAGTGGTTTCTAGGGTGTTGCTAGGGCATTGCTAGGGTATGCATGGTTGTTAGGGCATTGGTAAAAAGTTTGTGGTTGTTTAGGCATTGCTGGGATGGTTATAGTGATTGCAGTGGCATTCCTATGGTTTGTGGTGGTTTCTATGGTAGTGGTTTGTGGTGGTTGCTAAGTCAGTGGTTGCTAGGGCATTGCTAGAGTGTTTATAGTGGTTTCTAGGGTGTCGCTAAGAAGTTTGTGGTGGTTGCTAGGGTAATTGTAGCTAGGACATTGCTAAGGTATTATGAGCGGTTGCTAGGGCATTGGTAGGGTATACATAGTGGTTGCTAGGGCATTGTTAAAAAGTTTGTGGTTGCTTGGGCATTGCTGGGGCGGTTATAGTGATTGCTATGGCATTCCTATGGTTTGTGGTGGTTCCTAAGGTAGTGGCTGCTAGGGTGTTCATAGCAGTTTCTAGGGCGTCTAAGAAGTTTGTGGTGGTTGCTATGGTAATGATTGCTAGGGCATTGCTACAGTGTTCATGTTGGTTTCTAGGGTGTTGCTAGGGTAATGATTCCTAAGGTATTATGGGTTGTTGCTAGGGTATACACAGCAGTTGCTAGGGCACTGCTAAGAAGTTTGTGATGGCTGTCGGTTTCTAGGGCGTACCTAGGACATTGCTCAGGTGTTTAAGATGGTTGCTAGGGTGTTCTTAATGGTTGCTAAGGCATTCCTAGGGTGTTTTGAGTAGGGCTGTTCCATTCCGAAAATTTTGGAATCGAGTCCGATTCCGATTCCTGGTTCTGGAATCGATGGGATTCGATTCCAAGAATCGATTCCTCACTGTTGTTTTCGATTCTTCTTCGATTCTTGTTTTTTTAGATTGGAGGAACCTAATTTCGCCATCACTGTAGGATATAAAAGTCTTAGAAAGTAACATTTTCATAATATTAAACTTTGTTTTTATAAATTATGATACATTTCTGTATTTAAATTATTTTTATCTGCTTTGCCCATGAAATTAGTCATAGCCCACAGCAGTGTACATGCGTTTATTGCATGAATGAAACAAGACGTGTACGGTTCAGCTGAATGATGTTACTTCAACCGTATACGTTGCACAAAATTAACAAACTGTACACTGAAACAAAATAACCAGAACATTAACAACAACATTGCTATAAGAGCTTGTGGTTTATCTGTCAGTCAGACGCTCACTCTCCGCCACTTATCTGTGCTCTCGGTGCTTTCAAAATGATCACAGGCTGATAGAAAGGTTAAAAATAGCATTTTATTTAAGATGGAAATAGGATCAAGACCCTCGATCACGTCATGATCCATTCTTCTGTGCAGCGCTCATGTGGACAACATAAGCCTGTTCCATCGTAAAATAACTTCTGAATCATTTTTGAACTGGTTCATTAAAACGATCTATCCAAAAGAACCTTTTTGTGGAAACGAATCAGACTTCTAATCACTATTAGCGAGCAAAGCTGCATCTTCAAACTCAGATATGCTCAGTACCGACTCCTTTCATTCAGTTTATTTTCGTGAATCGACGTTCAGCGACGTTTGATGACAGCAGCCAAGATATGCAGCCTTCGTATGATGCAGCCGTTCGTTTGAGAGGCGCCCATATAAGCTTTGTTTGAACTGAAAACGGCTCTGAATGGGGAGTCGATTCCCCCGACGGAATCGATTCCAACCTTTGGAATCGACTCTCGATTCCCAACGCTCCGGAATCGAGGAATCGATTCTTTTTGGAATCGATTCCCAGGCCTAGTTTTGAGTGGCTGTTAGGGCATTGCTAGAGTGTTCATAGTGGTTTCTAGAGTGTTGATAAGATGTTCATGTTAGTTTCTAAGGTGTTTCTAGGATGATGGTTGCTAGGGCATTGCTAGGGTGTTCAAAGTGGTTTCTAGGGTGTTGATAAGCTGTTCATATTGCTAGGGCATTGATGGTTGGTAGGGTTTTGTGGGTAGTTGCTAGGGTGTTGCTAAGGTGTTCCTGGCGGCTACATGGGCATTGTTTTGGTGTTCATGGCAGTTACTAGGGTGTTTTTGGGACTTCATAGTGATTGCTAGGGCATTGCTAAGACATCTGTGTGAGTTTCTAGGGTGTTGCTAGGGTAGTGGTTGCTAGGGCATTGCTAAGAAGTTTGTGGTGCTTGCTAGGGCATTGCTATGGTTTACATGCTGGTTTCTAGGGTGTTTCTAGGATAGTGGTTGCTAAGGGATTGTTAAGGTGTTTATGGCCATTGCTATGGCGTTGCTAGAGTGTTCATGATGGTTGCTTGGGTGTTGCTAAGGTGTTCATGGTGGTTGCTAGGGCCATTGCTAGGGTGTTTTTAGTGGTTGCTAAGGCACTCCTGGGGTGTTGTGGGTGGTTGCTAGGGCATTGCTAGAGTGTTCATAGTGGTTTTTAGGGTGTTGATAAGACGTTCATGTTAGTTTTTAAGGTGTTTCTAGGATGGTGGTTGCTAGGGCATTGCTAGGGTGTTCGTGGCGGTTATGATGGTTGGTAGGGAGTTGTGGGTAGTTGCTAGGGTGTTGCTAAGGTGTTCATGGCGGCAACATGGGCATTGTTTGGGTGTTCATGGCAGTTACTAGGGTGTTTTTGGAGTTCATGGTGGTTGCTAAGGTGTTGCTAAGACATTTGTGTGTTCTAGGGTGTTGCTTGGGTAGTGGTTGCTAGGTCAACGCTAGTGTGTTTAAGGGGGTTGCTAAGGCGTTAATAGGGTTTTCATGGTGGTTGCTAGGGCCATTGCTAGGGTGTTCTTAGTGCATGCTAGGGTGTTCAGCGTGGTTGATAAAGCACTCCTAGGGTGTTTTGGGTGGTTGTTAGGGTGTTGCTAAGGTGTTCATGGTGGCTGCATGGACATTGTTTGGGTGTTAATGGCAGTTACCAGGGCGTTTTGGGGAGTTCATAGGGGTTGCTAGGGCGTTGCTTAGACATTTGTGTACGTTTCTAGGGTGTTGCTAGGGCGTTGTTAGGGTACATAGCGGATGCGTTAGGGTGTTCTTAGTGGATGCTAGGGTGTTCAGTGTGGTCGCTAAGACCCTTCTAGAGTGTTCAGGGTGGTTGCTAGGTGGTCTGAGCCCAAAGAATCTGCTGTTGGGCAGTTCTCTGTTCTCAGAAGGAATTATCAGCTTATTTGCCAGCACACACACAGCAGCAGTCAGAGGGATCTAACAATTGATTTTATGGCAAGGGAAAAACCAAGGAGTCAGAGAGAAAAAGAAAGGCTCTGTTCCAAAATCTACAAAAGCAGTTTCTAGGGCAGCATCTTAACTGAAATGAAGCCTCATAAGTGAGTGATCTAAAAACACTCTGCTTAGACAGAAACTCAATACAGCTCACAAACAAAGCTCTGCGTAAGAGACTTGACTCATAACTGATTAGAATAGAGTTTCCATATTGCTAAGATAATGAGTGCCACAATGATAGAGGCATTTCTTCACTAAGCTTGTTGCAATGCATTCTGGGATTGCCTTCACCTTGGCAAATACATGCAGTGGTGCTTTATAATTTGGCCAAAATGATGCATCTTAGGCGGCAGCATAATTATGCTACCTACATTCTGAAGAACCTAAGATGCCTTAAAATGCTGCCTACTTAGCTCACTAAATAGGTGTGTTAGTCTGCTTCAAACAATCACAAACCACAATCTGACGTGCTTCAGAACAACTTCGTTTCTCGAGGCTTGCTCTCCAAACACGAGGCGAGCGAGGTGTGTTTGCAGAAGCACCTTTATGATGCTGGTAAAACAGTGGCTGACATCAGCTGACATCAGTACACAGACGGCCAACTAATCATCCTCAAACACGCTCTATTCAGCAAAGATCACACAGCAGCGCAAACACGCCCTCTTTAGGTCAGCGTGAGCGTGTGTGATGTATGCTGTGGTAACAGCAGATGCTGAAGCTGTCAAAACCACATTTTCCATGTGAGAGAAACTGTGAAGACAGAAAGCACATGAGAAGTTTAAAGTTCAGTTTAAAGGAAATAAAATGGTGAAGCTGTGCAAGAGAATCTGCAATCAAAACCTTTGACTTCTGATTGCAGATTTTAGTACTCTGGAAAACTTAAGCACAGTATGACAGAATTAGTTCTCATTTAAAACATTCTAAAGTACTTTTTTACATGCATTACTGCCAAAGAAACAATAAACTCACGAGATCAGCGCAAACTCTAGAAGAGACTTTTGTGAGATTATTCAAGACTTTTCTTGAGGAGAAATCCCTCCAGCAAAACCTTTTTTTTATTCTTTTTTTAACCTAGGACAATCAACTGAGACCTTTGACATAATTTCTTCGATTCATCTGTCCTTTAAGCTGAGAGAAAAGACTTGCACGTTTTTGTTTTTTGTGCAACAAAATAGTCAGAATTGCAAGATGTACAGTAAACTCGGAATTGCGAGAAAAAAATCGAAATTGCGGTATATAAAATTAGAATTTGGTGAAAAAAGTCAGAATTGCAAGATGTAAACTCAGAATTGCGAGAAAAAAAATCGAAATTGCGGTATATAAAATTAGAATTTGGCGAAAAAAATAAGAATTGTGGTATGTCAAAATACAGCAAAAAAATTAAAAATTAGAGTTGCAAGAAAAAAAAAGTCAGAATTATGAGAAAAGAGTTAGAACTGTGAGATGTAAACTCAGAATTGCGAGGGAAAAATTTAGAACTGCGACATATAAAATTAGAATTCTGCAAAAAAAGTCTGAATTGCAAGATGTAAAATCAGAATTGCAAGAAAAAAATCCAAATTACAACATATAAAATTAGAATTTGGCGAAAAAAGTCAGAATTGCAAGATGTAAACTCAGACTTGCGAGAAAAAAATCCAAATTGCGACATATAAAATCAGAACTTGGCGAAAAAAATCAGAATTGCGATATGTCAAAATACAGCAAAAAAAATAAAAAATCAGAAATGCAAGAAAAAAAGTCAGAATTATGAGAAAAGAGTTAGAATTGTGAGATGTAAACTCAGAATTGTGAGGGAAAAATTTTGAATTGCAACATAAAATTAGAATTCTGCAAAAAAAGTCTGAATTGCGAGACGTAAAATCAGAATTGCCAAAAAAAAAAAAGTCAGAATACAGCAAAAACTCATCAGTGCTGGGGAAAGTTACTTTTAAAAGTAATGCATTACAATATTCTGTTATTCCCTAAAAAAGTAACTAACTACGTTACTTAGTTACTTTTTACGGAAAATAATGCATTACAATACTTTTGCGTCATTTTTTAAATCTTGGCAGAGCTTGCTTATTTGTTTTTTTATATAAAAAGTTACACTTTTAGCAAATGTAAAAGCCCTTTTACACCAACAAGTGACATGAATAATCCTCAGGCTGAATAAAAGTAAATTCACATCTGTACAGAAGAACGCAAGAGAAGAAAGTTCAACACTCTTCAGCAATTAAAAAAAAAAATATGAAGCAGAAATGTTAACTTACCATAAGTAATTTCTGCTTATTAGTATAGTTGAACTGGATCATCAAAGGCCAGCAGCAAAAACATTGGTTAATAAAATGGGATTAAATACGTGTACGAGTTGTGTTATTAGGTTGGCTTGAGAAAGCCTACTGATCTACTGACCGAGAGCAAGCTGTTACTGATCTGCTACTTGAGCTTTTTACCATTCTTCTTCTTAACCAAATTTCTGAACGCTACTCCTCCTAGAGCTTTCAAGCTACAACCACCAAACTCAGCCCAGCTCTTCAGACTGATCTGACTCGGGTTGCCGTCTCTTTTTTTAACTCATCCGACTTATAGTTTTGATAAAATTAAAGATTAAAAATCATAAGAATCCCATAGACTTACACTGACGGAATGTTCAAATGAGCAACACGATTCAAACTCCAACTGTCAAAATTCAAACTTAAACTCCCAGAATCTCTTGAGACTAAATCAAGACTTCCCTTCTATGTACTATTTCTAAACAATTCAAACTTCCATTCTAATATTTCTAATCTATTTATCTGTCTAGCCAAGCCTAGCAACAAGAAACAGGATAGTAACTTGCTAATTAAGCTAGTAACCTGCTAATCATGCCATCGACATGTTAATAACTTGCTAAGCATGCTTGCAACATGCTAATCATGCTAGAATCATGCTGGAAACCTGTTAATCATACTAGCAACATGTTAACAACTTGCTAATCATGCTAGAAACATGCAAGCAACTTGATAATCATGTTAGAAACATGCTACCAACCTGCTAATCATGCTAGAAACATGCTAAACATGCTAGAAACATCTTAGCAACATGCTATCAACTTGTTAATCATGCTAGAAACATGCCAGCAACCTGCTAATCAGGCTAGAAACATGCTAGCATCTTGCTGATCATGTTAAAAACATGCTAGCAACATGCTAACAACTTGAAAATCATGCTAGCAACATGCTAACAACTTGAAAATCATGCTAGCAACATGCTAACAACTTGCCGAACATGTTAGAAACATGTTAACAACATGCCAATCATGTTAAAACATGCTAGTATCTTGCTGATCATTGTAACAACATGCTTATGTTAGTAACATGCTAACAACATGCTATCTGTATCTATCTGTCTGTCTGTCTATCAGGTTTTGTTGTTCTATCTATCCATCTATCTGAGACTGTATTGCCTTCAAAACATTCAAACTTTAACCTTTTAAACTACTTTAAACTTCAAACTATTTCAAACTGAACACCATCAAACTTAAAACTTTCTAAACTTTTCAAACTTTTTTAAACTTTCTGGTCTGGCTTTCTCAAGCCAACTTAAAATTTGTCTTGACAAACTTTTTTATCTAGTTTAACATATTTAATTATACAGGTTTGCATCATATTCTGAGTTAGTATTTCAGTTTTTATCCATTTTGAGGAATACATGGATCTGTTTTTTTTGTTGTTGTTGTTTTTTTTTTTAATGAGTAAATCCATGTTTAAATTTAGTCTAGAACTACAGTAACATCATGCTTGTAACGACTCTGCACTTACTCACGGTTTCTCTCAACATGGGGACTTGTCAGTTAATAAACAGGAAAATAAAGTAACTGGCATTACTTATTTGAAAAAGTAACTCACTTATTTTCTTGTAAATTAAAAAGTAATGCGTTACTTTACTAGTTACTTTAAAAAAGTAATCTGATTACGTAACCCGTGTTACTTATAATGTGTTACCCCCAACACAGAAACTCAGAACTGCAAGACAAACTCAGAATTGCAAAAAAAGTCAGAATTGCAAGATGTGAAGTTAGAATTGTGAGAAAAAAGTCGGAATCGCAAGACGAAAACTCAGAATTGTGAAAAACAAGTCAGAATTGCGACATGTAAAATCAGAATTGCAGGAAGAAAGTCAGAATCACGAGACGTAAACTCAGAATTGCGTAAGAAATAAATGTTTTAACTCGGAATTGTGAGAAAAAAGTCAGAATTGCGTGACGTAAAATCAGAATTGTTGAAAAAAAGTCTGTATAGTCGCATAGCGACGTATAGTGAGAATACAGCAAAAACTCAGAACTGCAAGACGTAAACTCAGAGTTGAAAGAAAGTAAGAATTGCAACATGTAAAGTCAGAATTATGAGAAAAAAAATCAGAATTGCGAGACTTGAAGTCAGAATTACAAGGAAAACGTCAGAATCACGAGATGTAAACTCAGAATTGCGAGAAAAAGTCAGAATCGTGAGACAGAAATTTAGAAACAGAATCACAAGACAGAAACTCAGAACACAAAGTTAGAATCACAAGAAAAAAAGTCACAATTGCAAGACGTAAACTCAGATTTGTAATAAAAAGTCAGAATTGCAACATGTAAAGTAATAATTCAGCAAAAAAAACCCTGAATTGTAAGACATAAAATTAGAATTGTGAGAAGTAAGAAATAGATGATGTAAACTCGGACTTGTGGAGAAAAAATCTGAATTGCGAGACGTAAAGTTGGAATTCAGAGAGAAAATTAAAAATGTGAGTCGTAAAAAAAAAAAAGAGACGTAAAGTCAGAATTCAGAGATTGCGAGAAGTAACTCGGAACTGAGAAAAAGTCTCGCAATTCTATGTTTATAAGAAAAGAGTCTGAATTGTGTTGATTTATTATTTTTTATTCCATAGCAGAAACCACCTTCCATAGGATTGAGCTAAATAAAGAAATTAATATCTTCTATACAACTGCTTTACAGCTGAAATGAAATGTTTCAAAATTTTTACATTTTACATCACCAACACTGTTATTTTTTCCAGTTTATTAAAGTGAAGCTGCTTTGAAACAACCTGTATGACTTGACTTAAATGTTTTTCCCCTGCAACCGTTTTAACAAACAACGTGGCAGAAATACCTCAAATGCTTTCCTTTTGGCGCTGTTTTCATGCTGTCTGTCGAGCAGATGTTTGTTATGCAGCTAAACAGCACGTTTTCATAGAAAAGCCGTGAAATGCAGCGTTATAATCAGGAAAGGCTGGTGCTTTTCTCTGGGACTCTGCAAACTTCACTGGCCTGCTTACCTTTAGATCAAGAGATGGGGAATTGCGCCATCTGGTGGTCATAAGAGGAGAAGAAACAACTTCGCCTGCAGTGTCAACATCGGTGCCTGTCGATACTCCTTGGGTCTCTGGATCAATTCTGTTTCAGTTTGGCCTATTCAGGAGGAGAGATGGTCAGTTCACAAATTGAATTTACACTGACTTGTTTTATTCAGCTGTTTCAAGCAATTAAGCATCAGCTGAATCACATCAAATGCAAACCAGCTGAACAAAGACATGACACTATTCTGGTTGACTGCAGAAAAGAGACCGGGGCTAGTTGTCACACTTTCTGTGGGGTTTATTTTTAAGCCAAAGTATGAACTTTAGCGACAATATGCCACTATAGAAGGACTGATTTGTTTTGAAATATGAATTACTATTTTAAAAAGTCATCACAATAACATGCACACACACCACTGGGAATATTAAATATTCACTGGGGTAAAAAGTGTGACATCTAGCCTTGCTCTGCCCTATTTATTTCACCGTATTCCCATTGTGCCTCTCATGACAGATGTATTCACAATTAGACTGCCTCCGATGTACCTCACAGCGTTCAGTGAAGTCAGTGGGCTGTGAACGGGGACGGTTGGACTTCATGGACACCTGATCTCTTCTGCTGGGATATTGGTGCAGGTACAGGTGAGCTGTGATGCCATGGTAACAGCTCCGTCTCTGGAGGCCCTCCAGCCGTCTGCTGTGGGGAATATCAGACCAGCGTTCACAAATACAACTCAATACGACACAACACAACCTGAACTCTGACACACTAGAGCAGAGTCCTGAGTTCTTAAAATGATTTAACTTTATGTTGTTCTGCTGTTTTGTTTTCATCTGCTTCTCCCATTTGCTCTTTTTACATTAACTATCACTTAATATAGAATAATACAATCAGATTTATCAAATATTTATTACAATATATACTGATAAATTGAACATTTACTTCACTAGCATGAGATGACTGAATGCTTTCAACTGATTTCCTATTGAAATGTAACCAACTAAATTGCTGTGGTCAAACTATTCAAAATATAGTGAATTAACCAACAAACTCGATCAAAATGCACAATGTTTCCATCTAACAAGTATTTTGAGGTGCTGCGCTCGCATAATAGTGTTTTCACTAGTTATAAGTAAACCGGTTACGTTACCTCACCTGAAAATGTTCGTGGATTTGTGTTGAATGTCGCCTTGGGAATGGAAATATTGATGTCTCCTTTGAAAACATCACACTTTTTTCGATTATTTCAGTTAATGTCATAAAACTAGCGAGCTAAGCCAGTAGTAGTACTGACAGCGTCGTGTAAACACGGCTGAAGAGGCGAAAAGCGGAAGAACGGACAAACTGATTTAATTGAGTGAGTCATTTACGCTGGAACCGCTCCGATTGATTCAAACTCGTGACTTCGATCATTCAGCTCAAGCGATTCACTAGCAAACACCAGATCAAAAGAGCCATTCATTTCGGATTTCCACATTGCTTGTTAAAACGCAGGTACAGTGATGGGTGAAACAGAGTTCCGAATTAGTTTGCGTCGCAAAATTATTCACTGTTTCGAAGCGCTTTAATCGGATCGCGTAGAATCAATCGTTTGATTCAGATCGGGACTTCAAATCGCGTATCGCGAATCATTTGATTTAAGTGACTTCGAAGCGGGTTCACGAATCATTTGAGACTTCAGAGCGCGTTTCGCAAATCATTTATTTGATTTAGATCGGAACTTCCGAATCGTTTCGCGAATTGAATGATTCGCAATCCGCGCTCCGACGTCTTGATCTGAATGAATATACAAACACAACTTCTCTCCGCACAAATATTACTTATGGAACAATAAGGATATTCTTTACAAAAATAAATCACTTTTCTTCAAGGATTGGTTTGAAAACAAACTTCTTTTAGTTGGACGGCTTTTTAACTCACAAGGCAGGCTTTATAATTATTCAGAGTTTTTACAGAAATATAATATTCCTGTATCTGCTGATGGATATGCGATTGTTTTCAATGCCATTCCCTCTGGTGTGTCTTTTCTGTTGCAAGGTATTACATTTCCATGGTCATGTTCTTACTCTCTGAATGTAACTGACACAATGATTGGACGTGTGCTTTTCTGCAGATCGTCTGAAAAAATAACTATAAAATCAGAGCTCTCTTCCAGGCTGAGATAACAACAATTTCCTACGTAATACAGTATTGGAATAATATTGTGGAGAATATACCTTGGGAGAAAGTATGGACCTTGCCTCATAATTAAGTAAAAGAAATGACATTTAAACTGATTCACAAATGTTACCCAACTAAAGTCTTTCTTAGGAAATATAAGCCTGACATTGAAGTGAACTGCAGTTTTTGTCATTCTTCTGAAGAAGACTTCATTCATTTGTTTTGGCAAAGTTTTGGTGTTTATCCAATCTTATTTTGTAAGTGACTTCTCATTTTGTTTTAAAGATGCTTTGTTTGGATTACTTGACTATTCTAAGGAGAATACAGGAAAATATTACATAATTAATTTGTGTTTTCCGTTAGCTAAATATCACATTCATAAACAAAAGTTTACTGGCTCTAAACCACTTTTTTCTTTGTTTAAAGTGGACTTGGATAAGTATGTGGAAACTATCCAAAGTTTTGCTAATTTGAAAGCTATGAAAACTGTATCTCTGTATTCATTCTTTGTGTCATCTTAAGATGTAATTTTATTACCCTGTTTTTTCTTTGTTTGTTACCCTGGCAACAAGTCTGTATATTCTTTTTTTTTTTTCGTATGTTTTTCTTAATAATTTTATTTTGTGTGTAATTGTACTGTCTTGATGTTTTGGATATCTGTAATGTTTAATAATAATAATAATAAAAAAATCTTGATCTGAATGGTTCGCGAGTCATTATTCAAATGGGACTTTGAAACGCAGATCGCGAATCATTTGATTCAGATCAGGACTTCGGAACGCGGATCGCGAATCATTTGTTATAGATCGGAACTTCGTAGCGGGTTTGCGAATCATTTGATTCAGATCGGGACTTGGAGCGTGTATCGCCAAACATTTGGTTCAGATCAGGACTTTGAAGCGCGGATCGCGAATCATTTGATTTAGAATGGAACTTTGGAGCGGGTTCGCGAATCATTTGATTCAGATCGGGAATTTGAAGCGCGGATCGCGAATCATTTGATTTAGAATGGAACTTCGGAGCGGGTCCGCGAATCATTTGATTCAGATCGGGAATTTGAAGCGCGGATTGCGAATCATTTGATTTAGAATGGAAGTTCGGAGCGGGTTCGGGAATCATTTAATTCAGATCAGGACTTTGAAGCACGGATCGCGAATCATTTGATTTAGATCGGAACTTTGGAGCGGGTTCGCGAATCTTTTGATTCTGATCTAATCTTTGGAGCGCGAATCTTTCGATACAGATCGCGATCGGATCGCGAATCATTAATCTTTTATTATTAGTATAAAACATCAAAGCATTAAAATAATACAATTATAAAAAAAAGAAAAAAAATCTATTAAGAAAGAAAGAAATCTATTAAGAAAATTAACCATGTTTTTATAGCAAAAGTGTAGTAGCCTAACCATATATTTTATTTTAATAACTAGTTTTACTACAAATACCATAGTTAAAGTAAGGCTATTTTGAAATAAATTTTGCTGAAATAATAATAAATGGAACAGTTTAAAGTGTATTTTAACCGTTTAGAATATGCAACAAAACAATATGATTAGGAAACATTTT
This sequence comes from Cirrhinus mrigala, assembly GCA_036247105.1. Taxonomy (NCBI): domain Eukaryota; kingdom Metazoa; phylum Chordata; class Actinopteri; order Cypriniformes; family Cyprinidae; genus Cirrhinus; species Cirrhinus mrigala. The sequence goes on along the minus strand of CM070031.1, from coordinate 19,861,470 downwards.
TTTCCAAATTGTTCATTTAATCCCTCATTTTTGTTTTGCCGTCTTCAGATTAAAATTTACTTTTAAACTCGCTGGTCCGTTAGTTTTACCAACAAAAACACTCATGTTTATGTCGCTAAGGATGGTTGCTAAGGATGATAAACAGATCTTTTAATATGACACTGCTATCGACCAACCAGCATCAAGGACCCGAACTGCCCGTTTTAGAAATAGAAACCAGAAGAAACCCGTGTGTCGAGCAGAAGCCAAGTGATGCATAAGTCCTACCAGCCCCTCAAACCTGCGACCAACAAATACCTGCAGCAGAGATGGGACCAGACGCGCTACGAGGACCACCGCAGCAAGGTTTGTCGGATAATCGTGTTTAATGTTGCTTGAGAATGAATTTGGCCAGCTAATAGCATATATAACGTAATATAGGCCTGTTGCTGAATTTTCAGCATCATTCCTCCAGTCTTCAGTGTCACATGATCCTTCAGAAATGTAGATTTAAGGTATTTTAAATGATTTTTAAACATTTTCTGCTCACAAAACCTGCATTTATTTGATCAAAAATAGCGAAAATTCTGAAATATTATTACAATTTAAAATAATTGTTTTCTATGTGAATATATTGTAAAATCTAATTTATTCCTGTGGTCAAAGCTGTATTTTCAGCAGGCTATCATTATGTCTTTAGTGTCACATGATCCTTCAGAAATCATTCTAATATGCTCATTTGCTGTTCAAAAAACATTTCTGATTATTATCACCAATGAAAACAGTTGTGCTACCCAATACTTTAGTGAAAACCGTGATAGACTTATGTAAAGTCTGGAATAACTACGATTGTTAATGAAGAAAGAAGTCACTTCTGCTTACCAAGGTTGCACTTATTTAATACAGACTTTAATACAAAAATACAGTAAAAAAGAAATACTGTGAAATATTACAATTTTAAAAAATTGTTCTCTATGTAAATGTGATTTATTCCTGTGAGGCAAAGCCAATATTTATGTATTTTTATTTATTAAATTTAAATTAAGTTTAGTCTATAATATTATTTTTCAAATACACGTTTTTATTTTTATTTTAGTTTTATATTTTGTTTTCATTTTAATTTTAGTCTGCATGTTTTTGTGATTTTCAGTAGTTTTTTTTTCAAATGCCCATATAGTATTTTTTTTATTAGTTTTTATTTATAAAATTATAATAACATTTGGATTCCTTTTGATATTTTCTGTTTTCTTCTTGATGTTATTTTTTATTTTTTAAATATTTTTATATATATATATATATATATATATATATATATATATATATATATATATATATATATATAATTATATATGATATATGTTAAAACTTTATTGTTGTTTTTTTTTTTGTTTTTGTTTTTGTTTTTTAGGAGGCAAGGCAAGGCATTTTTATTTTATTTTTATTGATTAGTTTGTTTTAACTTTTTTGTTCTAATGGTATTGATCTTGCATTTTATTTTTTATTTTATTTTATTTTTAACAGTCACATCTCACATTTTATTTATTTGATTTAAATTATTTTTATATTGTATTTGTTTTTATTTTATTTATTTTCAACCATTCCATTCCATTTCACATAATTTTATTTTTTAGTTTCAACTTGTTTTTAATGTATTTATTTAAAAGAAAAAGAAAACAGTTCTGCTGATTCATATTTTTGAGAAAATCATGATACCAAAAGTTAGTGCAAGTAAAATGAAATACTTTTATTTAACAAGGACTCACTGAATTGATCAAAAGTTACAATAAAGTTTTCCATTTCAAATAAATGCTGTTCTTTTGAACTTTCTATTAATCAAAGAATCCTAAAAAATAAACTGCATCACAGTTTCCACAAAAATATTGTGCAGCACGACAACATTGATAATAAAAATACATTTTTCTTAAATAGCAAATCAGCATATTAGAATGATTTCTGAAGGATCATGTGACACTAAAGACTGGAGTAATGATGCTGAAAATTCAGCTTTGATCACAGAAATAAATTACATTTTAATATATATTAACATAGAAAAGACTTATGTTAAATTGTAATAATATTTCACATTTTTTGATCACTATATGCATTTCCAAGGTGCGAGACGCCAAACCTGTGGTCAACACCAAGGGAATCCAAACACCTGTGCATATTCAACATAAACTGAAGAAAGTCCAGGTGCCTCATTAATATATATGTAAACAAGAATGTATTTACACATTAATAACATTGCAGCTAATACAAACAGATTAATTTGTCAAATTATAGATGCATTTACAATCAGTAACTACACTGGAAAAACCTAAAATGTTGTTTTTTTTTATATATGTATTTTTTTTCCAGGTGCAGGAAGAGAGGATGTCCATCATCGAGAGAGACAACCATCTTTTGGCATCCAGACTGGTTGCGATCTCTCGCTCCAATGGCCTCGTGGACCACAGGAACCATTACCCAGAGTGCAGGTGTTTGTGTGTTCATGTGACTGTCAGTGTTTGTAGCTAGTTAACATAGTAACACGCTGACCTGGTTAGGCAGTGTTTATTTGAGAAGGGTTTCTGGTGTCTTTTCTCCCGCGGCGTTTCGTGTCATCTGCGGATCTCAAACTGACGGGCTGAATCATTCATGCTGGGCTGTTGACAAAGCCTTTATGAATTATTGAGAGACACATAAGCTATTCTGCATCACACCTGAGGGATCCGTCGCATGAACGGAGTTTGTGGCCTTACCGTTTGTGTTTCTGTACAGTGTAATGGAAGGACCGATGGTTTGTTTCATTGCTTGAAAAACATCTTAAGTTCAGCTTAGTTTTATGCTCTTTGACAGTATTTTTTTAAATATAATCTACAATGTTTTAAATACATTTTTATTTTAATTTTAGTTCTACATTTTGTTTTCATTTTAATTGTAGTTAGTTACAGTAATTTAGTTGTATTTTTTTCATCTTTTTTTAATATTTTTTATGTCTATGTAATATTTTTTATTCATTTTTTTATATATAAAATTGTGATTTGATATTTTTTATTTTCAAATTGGTAATTTTGTTGTGCTTTGTGATTTTATATTTTTAAATGTTTATATAGTATTTTTATATTTATCATTTTTATTCATATTTTAAATAATCTTTTTATATGCTGTTTTTGTTTTAATTTGAGTTAATGATTTAGCCATTGTATTTTGTGTTTGTGTTTTTTTTTTTTTTTTTTTCATAAGTTTTGGTTATTGTAAACGCGTTACATTTTTAGTTATAATATTTTGGTTCCTTTTAGGTTTTCTATTTAATTGTAGTCTTTTTGTGTAATTTCATTGTGTTTTTGTGAAATAGGTCTATTATTCATGTTTTATATTTATTTATATTCATTTTCATACATTTATATATATTTTTATTAAATTTACTTCAGTTATTTTTACTTATTTTCATTATTATATTATTGTTATAAATACAATAAAATAAAATTATACAATAAAAATAAAAAATAAAATGATTATTTTTATATATAATATTATTATATTATTATAATTGTCTATATAGTATTATTTTAGTTCATTTTTAGTTATATATTTTTTATTATTTTATTTCAGTTATTTATATTTATTTTATTATTATTAAAAAATAATATTATAAAATATTTTATATATAATTATATTATTATAATTATTTAATAATTTTATGATATGTTTTCTTTTTTTATTTTAGTCAGTTTTAGTAATTGTATTGTTTTTCAGATTTTTGTTCAGCAGGATTTTTTTGTAAATATGTCTATATAGTATTGTTTTAGTTAATTTTTTGTTTTATATTTTTATTTATTTACTTCAGTTATTTTTTTAATATTTATTTTTATTATTATTATAATAATTATTATTATTTATTATTAGATTCTTTTTATAAACAAAATATTAAATCATAAAATAATTGTTATTTTTATGTATAATATTATATTATAATTATTTAATAATTTTATATTGCCTGTTTTAGTAATTGTATTGTTTTTGTGATTTTTTTTGTCTATATAATATTGTTTTAAATTAATTTTAGTTATACATTTTTATTCATTTATTTCAGTTGTTTATATTTATTTTAATGATTATATTATTATTATCATTATAAAATAATATTCTGAAATTATAAAATAAATGTATTATTTTGATATGTAATATTATTATATTATAATTATTGAATAATTTAATATGACCTGTTTTCTTTTTAATTTTAGTCAGTTTTAGTCATTTTATTGTTCTTGTGTTTTTTTTCAGCAGCTTTTTTGCGAATATGTCTATATAGTATTTTTAAAATGAATTTTTAGTTATATATTTTTTAATTTATTATAATGTATTATATAATTTATTTCAGTTTTAGTTATTTTAGTACTTCAAGTTAAACTAAACAATAATTAGAAATGTTTCCTTGGCAATTATCTGAAGTAAATTTCATATACATTATTTTATTTTATTTCAAGTAACATTTATTTAAATAAAAAAAGAATGTTTTTAGTAGTTTTCGTTTTAGATAATGATAATAACCTTAAATTCATAACCTAAAATTAATACCCTAAAATTCAATATCAATGACCTATTTTACAGTCTGAACGCTGAGAAAAGGAGGGAGAAGCTTCTTCAGGTGACTCACGAAAACCAGGCGATCTACCAGCGAATCACAACGCAGAAATCCGACTACAGAAGGGAACTCTGGGAAGAAGACTGGGAAAAAGTGGAGCGAATGAGAGACGACATTGCACGCTATCCACGAGGAGTGAGCAATAAACAGGTATTATACTAATTCACTTTTTAAAAAAGTACACCTAAATGGTTTGAAACGGTTCATTCTCCTAAAAAAGGCCAAAGGTGAGTAATCATTTACTCACCTTTGTGGCATTTGTGCTACATGAAAGAAAGAAAGAAAGAAAGTCATGAGTCTGGAATGACATGCAAGTAAGTAAATGGTGGCAAAGTGATCACTTTTAAATTTGACATGAATTGAAAACTCAGATATAAATGCATGATATTGTGATTCATAATTTTCTTATTTTACCTCATAATGTTTAAGTGAAATGACAGGCTTCTCCAATCATTTAGTCTGCTTAAACCCCGCCCCCTTTTTTTACAATCTACCGAACGCTAAGGTCCGCCTCCATTTTTGAGTGCCACGCCCACACCTCAACATCCAATCAACATTCGGCAGATAGACTCAAGTCTCCGCCCAATTTTTATTTTTTTTATGTGTATCACAATATGGAAGAAACAATATGTTTCATCATGACTTTAAAGTTTCGGTGTTATTTATTAGAACGTTAAATGTGAATTTTACCAGTTTGGGGAAAAAAAACGCTGTTTTCTCTGTCACAGAAATCTACAAAGCGTGTGAAGTTCTCTGGAGGGACGTCAGGACGGAGCCGGGGCTCGTCCAGCGGAGTTGAAGACGACAGCGGGGAATCCACAGAAGATCCAACACAACAAAACTCACCACGACCAGCCACATGACACTAACACCAGACACGTGTGAAATACATTTTTGTTTTCATTTTTCTGATAGTAAAATAAAGTCATTAAACATTTCTTTCTTTTTTTTTTTAATCAAATGAAAATTAAACCCTTTAATTTTTGGCAAACAAACAGAGGTTTACTGTTAAAATGAATACATGGAAGAAAATTTGTGTGAATATTCTGTTAAAAAAGTTTTAATAATAATTGTAGATTTTTTTTCTACAATTAAGTGGTTAATCTGGTTGTAATATTTATTTTTATTATTTGTTTTATTTAAATAGGCCAGATATATAAACATATAAAGATGTACATTATACTGCACAAAAGTAATACAAGGCTAATATATTTCTGTTACACGTTAATCCGTACTTTTATTTTGACAGGTTGCCGTTAAGTTTCTGTGTGATATGATGCTAGTTTTCTCAAATGAAACGGTAAAATTCACATGAAATGACTCTCACAGCAGCTCTGGAGATGAAGTTCATGTGTTCATGTCTTCATATAATGAGACGCAGAGGCCGAAAATCACCGCGAGCGTCACGTGCTTCAGTATTTGTGTAGTAAACAAACTGTGTTTCCGCCATTCATTCATACAGAGCCAAGCGGAACAAACAGGATTCATATCTAAACCGTCTTTTTCCGTTTTAATATCTACAGACATTATTCCATATCGCGATTCGAATTAAGTGACAGGCCCAATTTTGATTTATTCATCCAAAAACGGACGAATTCCGTGGCATTCGGATTTCGCGATCCCGAGAAATTGTAGACGCGCGTTCATGTAGAGACAGAATTGACATGCCGTCGTGTAAATAAGATAAATAACATAAGACCATTTAGTTTGTTTAATAAAAGAACAAGGTATAGACCTGTTCTATAGAAAGGTAACCTTAAAGGAGAAGTCCACTTCCAGAACAACAATTTACAGATAATGTACTCACCCCCTTGTCATCCAAGCATAGCCGCGGGAACGTATTTTGAGCAGGGGGGGCTGAGAAAAAAGAGCAAGAGTCACGTGACGAGAATGATGCGAAATGACTGGTGGCGGATCCAAAAGCGCATGATAGCTATAGTTAATAAACGTTTAATTTCTTCATTACAAATAACTGACTTACTTTCATTAAAAAATAAGGATGAACCACAAATTAAGCATTCGTTTTAAATAAGGGAAACCTTTATCTATTTGGGCCTCGTCTTCTACATTTTGTTAATAAGAGTTAGATGTTTCATAAATGCGAATTTTCCATTGTACTACTTTATGACAGATCTGTAATAATAATGAACCACAAACTACGATCGTTTTTGAAGGGGAATTCCATTATTTTGCTTTACAAATTTTAATAACAAAATTGTCATTTTGTTATTAAAACTTCAGTTTCATGTGAATATCTTAGTGGTACTATTTTATTGTGGGCCTATACGGTGGCACATAAAATTGGTAAATAAAAAGTACCACGGCTGTGTTCAATAATTAAACACATTCGTCAGAATTGGTATTATGGCTTTACCAGACTGCGCTTAACATTTTATGAAAATCAAGCTCAAATTGAGTTAACTGGTTTTTGACCAGTGAATGACGATCTGTGTTTTGTCTGTCATAAGAACAGCTCTATCTGAGGCAGCAAGTGCATCGCATTATGTGCTGTAACTGTAGGGCTAATACAGTACATCTCCTATGAACAGCATATGCGAATATTATGTAGACCTGTTGTTTAAATCAAATTTATGCTTTAAAAGTAGAGTAATCATAGCAGTTTTCATCCATAGTATGTCCGTTTAAACGTCTGCGTTTAGCTTCAAATGGCGTATATGACGACAGTATTGTATAAAAATTATTTTATATTAGTTTACCTGTTTACCTCCACTTCCTACCAGTGTTTTTCCACAACCACTATGCGCACGCAGCTGCAACTGACGTCATTGTGACGTCTACTCGAAATTGGTCTATTGTCATTGTGTTTTTTCCGATTAATTTTAATGAATATTCAAATGAATAAAATTAGTTGTATTTTTTTTTTTGTCATAAAATTTACATTCATTTATTTTTAACACCGCACCCCCCAGCACCCTCATTTTTTCTTTGGCTCTGAACCAGGGGGTGCTGCAGCACCCTCAGCACCCCTACTTCCCGCGGTAATGCATCCAAGATGTTCATGTCTTTCTTTCTTCAGTTGTAAAGAAATTGTTTTTTGAGGAAAACATTTAAGGATTTTTCTCCATATAATGGACTGATATGGTGCCCCGAGTTTGAAATTCCAAAATGCAGTTTAAATGCAGCTTCAAACGATCCCAAATGTGGTTGTAAACGATCCCAGCCTTATCTTATCTAGTGAAACGATCGGTTATTTTCATTTGAAAAAATACTATTTAAATACTTTTTAATGTCAAACGCTCGTCTTGCCTTGCTCTCCCTGAACTCTGTATATTCTGGCTCAAGACAGTTAGGGTATGTCAAAAAACTCCAATCATATTTTCTCCCTTAACTTCAAAAATGATTTCAAAATCATCCTACATCACTGCAGAAGAACCGACACAGTCTTTGCAAAGTGAACAAGCAAAGAAGATCAAACACCCTTAACAAAAAAGGTAAAACAGTGATATAGGATTATTTTGAAGTTGAGGGAGAACAGTTGAGGGAGTTTTTTGACATACCCTAACTGTCATGAACAGAACAAAAACAAAGGTCGGGAAGAGCAAGACAAGACGAGCGTTTGACATTAAAAAGTATATAAATTGTATTATTTTTATTAAAATAACCAATTGTTTCGCTAGGTAAGACCCTTCTTCCTCGGCTGGGATCGTTTACAACCCCATTTGGGATCGTTTGAAGCCGCATTTAAACTGCATTTTGAAAGTTCAAACTCGGGGCACCATATCAGTCCATTATATGGAGAAAAATCCTGAAATGTTTTCCTCAAAAAACATAATTTCTGTACGGCTGAAGAAAGAAAGACATGAACATCTTGGATGACAAGGGGGTGATCTGTAAATTGTTGTTCTGGAAGTGGACTTCTCTTTTAAATGACTTTTTTTGTGATCTGGTGCTATATAGAAAATAAAATTTAACTTGACCTTCAAGGGGGGCGGAGGGTGCCGTTGGCACCAATATAATGGGGAGGGGAAACACTGCACTGTCACTAAAAGAAAACAGACAACTTGAAGATGACATAAAACCATTTCATTTTATATATGGGCCATTCTACAAAATTGGTGCAAACTGCTGTCCCACAACCAAAAAACACATTTAAAAAGCATTTAAGTATTCGAATCTTAGATGTTTACTAAGATCTCTCTATTATCTATTAAAACCCACAATAATATGTGACCCTAGACCACAAAACCAATCATAAGGGTCAATTTTTGGAAATATGCTTTCCATTGATGTATGATTTGTTAGAGATACAACTATTTGAAGATGTGGAATCTGAGGGTGCAAAAAATCAAAATATTGTGAAAATCGCCTTTAAATTTGTCCAAATGAAGTTCTTAGCAATGCATATTACTAATCAAAAAATACCTTTTGATATATTTACGGTAGAAAATTTACAAAATATCTTCATGGAACAAGATCTTAATATCCTAATGATTTTTAGCATAAAAGAAAAATTTATAATTTTGAGCCATACAATGTATACTTTGGCTATTGCTACAAATATATCCGAGCTACTTAAGACTGGTTTTGTGGTCCAGGGTCACATATTTAAAATATTAGTAAGCTTATTATATATAAAATCATCATTTATTGGGTACTTTTAATTGGGAGCTGGCTGTCCAGAACCATAATCCCTAAATTTTAACTTATGAAAATGACATTGAAATAATTTTTGTGTCCTGCATTTTCATGTCACAACTGAAACATATGTTTTAATGTTCATTGGCTGAGACTGATTTTAACTACACCCCTACATTTACGATCAGGAAATATTCAGGAAATATTTAGCTCTACTAAAAACAAAATTTTAGTAGAGCTATGCAAATTTTTATTTTTATTTTTTTTGTATTTTAGTATGTGGGTTAAAATTCTGTAATGTGATGTGGTCACTACCAAAAACACGGGATGTTTAGTCAAAAATAAAGTATAATGAATTACCAACTAAGATGTTATGATTGTGTTTGGTTCAGTTTATATTCAAACTAATGAATCCTTAACTTAAAAATTCAGTATGATCAACTTTTTGCCTTTTTACAAAGAAAAACTGGATTCAAAATACAACACATCTCATAAATTACACTTGAAATATTGTTAAAAATTTAATTCTTATGGATTTACCTCTGACAAAACCTTAATAAAATAGCAAAATATATATATATTTACAATCTAGATGTAAACAAAATCTTAATAGGTCAATATAACCCTTCTAATTAAATTATTATTACTGCGTTTTAGTAGTGACAAATTTGGGGAGAGGAAAATATTACAAAAATGTCTTAAATTACAATTTGAGGTTAACTGCACAATTACTAGAAATGCGTACTTTGGATATTATACAGTTTGCATACATACACATTTTTTTTTGGGAAAAAGACATTTTTTAAGATATTTCCAACTCTGACTTTGGACCAATTCTGTAGAATGGCCCATATATGAACCATTTCACTTCTTATGTTAATTAATAAAAAAATAAGTCAATAAGCACAATTTTTCACAAATGAAAGTCTGAAACACTTCCCAAACGAGAGCTTTTTGTTTCTCCTGCGAAAAAGACAATCTGAAACTGAATCTCAAACTATGCTCAGGATCTGCAATTAGAATCAGAGATTGTAATATAAACTAAAAACCTTACAAATCAAATGATCTGAGTTGTTCTACATTCATTTTTCAGCTCTATCTACCTTATTTTGCAACGTGGAAGTACGTTATTTTCTGTGACTGTCCGAGACTTCCGGTTCATTAGCCGCTGTAAGTGACTAAAAGCATAACAAAGTGCAGCAACGTTAAAACTATTTGCACTACAAACCACTGTGTTTATGATTATTATGATAATGAAGTAAAATAGTATGATGACAAAAAACAGTTTGCAATATAAAGCGGCATAACGGACTGTTTTTGTACAAGTGAAACAACTGAAGAGATTGAGACCGGAAGTCGCGAACGTTTACGTTACAAATGGCCGCATGGCGGATACTCATTTATGGTCTGTTTTAATTTATCCTAAAGGTTTATATTACTTAATACTTAATTAGGACATCAATCTTAAATTATGGCTGAAAATATCTACCTCCTTGTACACTATACCTCACCAAGACTCAGTGCAGTAGTTTCCAAATGTAGATCATCCATCATCCACTGGATGGCAACACAAGCATGTTTGTTGGACAAATTGAATCTCGCACAGCCTGCTGAAGCCTGAAAAACGGAAGAGAAATGAAGTAGAAATCACGTCAGGATAAACGGACATGGATATTGCTGTTCGTACGGCTTGTGTGGACTGATCGATGACAGAACAGTCATGCAGAATATTTATGATCTAACGTTACATCTCCATTATTTATATAAAATTCCAGACAGTTTCAGTGTTTGTTGAAGTTTAGCCTTGTGTTTTATTACCCAGGAGGCATGTGAGGTTATATAAAGCATTTATCAAAAGTATTTTGGACACAAGATTCTGTCAGTTTCAAAAGATGCCAAATATTTTTTGTTCGTCTCGTGAAAAAAACGTAAAACATCTGCTATGAACTATGAATCACGAGAATTTTTGAAAAGCACTAATATTGTAATATATCATAACATTTTGAATAATTTAATAGCGTTTAATTTTTTAATGTATTACCTGTTTCCTGTGTGAATATATGTAATTTATTCTTGTAATGTAGAAAAAGGAATATTTTCTTTTTGTTTTTAAAAGAAGCATCTTCTCTTCACCAAGACCGCATTTATTTGATTAAAAATACAGTAAAAACATTGTGAAATATTAAGTTGGCTTGGCAAAGCCCAGCTCTTCAGACTGATCTGTCCGAGTGTGCTAGAAAGATGTGAGTAACATGTTAATCATGCTAGCAACACGTTAGCAATATGCAAATCATGTTAGTAATATGCTAGCAACATGTTAATCATGCTAAGGCATGTTAGAAACATGTTAACATGCTTATCACGTTAACAATATGCTAGCAACATGCTAATCATGCTAGAAGCATGCTAGTAACTTGCTAATCAAGCTATAAACATGCTAGTAATTTGCTAATCATGCTATAAACATGCTAGCAACATGATAACTACATGTTAATCATGTTTACATGTTAACAACATGCTATTAGAAACATGTTAACAATGTGCAAATCATGCTAACAACATGCTAGCAACATGCAAATCATGCCAGTAACTTGATAATCATGCTAGAAACATTCTAATCATGCTATAAACATAGGACTAGGAACATGATAACTACATGTTAATCATGCTTACATGTTAACAACATGCTACTAACATGCTAATCGTATTTGAAACATGTTAACAACATGCTACTAACATGCTAATCATATTTGAAAAATGGTAACAACATGCTAGAAACACATTATTAACATGCAAATCATCTAAAATGCTAGTAACTTGCTAATCATGCTAGAAACTTGCTAATCATGCTAACAATGTGCTATGCATGTTATAAACATTCTAGCAGCATGATAACTACGTTAATCATGTTTACATGCTAACAACATGATATTAGAAACATGTTAGCAACATGCAAATCATGCTAACAACATGCTAGCAACATATTAGTAACATGGGAATCATGTTAGTAACATGCTAGCAACATGCCAGTAAATTGATAATCATGCTAGAAACATGCTAATCATGCTAGAAACAGGACTAGGAACATGATTACTACATGTTAATCATGTTTACATGTTAACAACATGCTACTAACGTGCTTATCATGTTAGAAACATATTAACAACATGCTAGAAACATGTTATTAACATGCAAATCATCTAAGTAAAATGCTAGCAACATGCTAGAAACTTGCTAATAATGTTATAAACATGCTAACAACATGATAACTACATGTTAATCATGCTTACATGCTATTAGAAACATGTAAGCAACATGCAAATCATGCTAACAACATGCTATCAACACGTTAGTAACATATGCTAGTAATATGCTAGTAACTTGATAATCATGTTAGCAAAATGCTAATCATGCTATAAACATGTTAACAACATGCTAATCATGTTAAAAACATGCTATTTCAGACTGAAAATTGTCAAACTTTTAAAATCTTTTCAAATTTATTAAAACTTTTTCAGATTTTCTGGTCAGGATTTCTCAAGCCAACTTCATACCCAAAGTTTGTCTTGGTGAACTTTTTTAACTAGTTGCAATTTAACATGACTGTTCTCTATGTTAATTGTAATATTGTAAAATGTAATTTATTCCTGTGATCAAAGCTGAATTTTCAGCATCATTACTGCAGTCTTCAGTGTCACATGACCCTTCAGAAATCATTCTAATATGCTAATTTGCTGTTCAAAAAACATTTCTGATTATTATAGGTGTTGAAAACATTTTATTTTTGAGGATTCTTTGATGAAAAGAAAGCTCAAAAGGATAGCATTTATTTCAAATAGAAATTTTTTGTAACATTATAAATGTCTTTAATGTCACTTTTGATCAATTTAATGCATCCTTGCTGAATAAAAGTAATCATTTCTTCATCTTTCAGTTTTGTTCTACTCAAAAGTCTTTTATTAGACATATATATATCATATATTGGCCCTGTGTGGCGTAAAACAAGGTATTACTATGGTACTTTGTTAGTGGAGCCCATTTTTGGAGGCCACATGCCAAATGTAACTACTTAATTAAGCGACAATTATTCTTCTAAGCACTAAAATTTTGGCCAGCTGAAAATACTTGCTTATACGGCAGAAAAAGTGCTTTCCTAAAATCTGGGAAGAACCATGGTTTCCATCCGCCAAGCAGACGAGCCAATATTTCCCGTCTGTTCCCTGACCTTGGTTTTCCTCCATCTCAGTGCTTCACCAATCACTCCCGTTTTCCTGCTATCCTCTCATTCTGAATCTTTCTGTCATTCTCCTGCAGGTCCATAAAGCTAGAATCATGCAGAACAATAACCGAAGGAGCTAATGGCGCCAAACAGAGTGAATGTGAGCTTTCTTGCCTGTTTAACTGCTGTGATGGATTATTCAGGAGAACAGACGTCTGTAGCGGCTCCATCTGGCAGATTTCATCAAAAATCTGGATCCTCTCGACTTCCATCAGGAGTCCTGAGAGTTTATTATGCAGAATGGTTATAAATTTGGTTGTGTCTTTTTTTTTTTTTTTTACATAAAACATCATAACTTGTGTCACATGATGGATTTTTGTGAGGAACAGACTCAAGCTTAAGCTTAAACATTGGCTCATTGCAATATTGTGCATTTGACAAACTTGGACTTGATATGAAATGCAATAACCTAAAAGCTTCTGAATTCCTTCCTACCTAAGACTCTCACATAAAACAGAATATTTTAATAGAAAAATACATTTATTTATACAGGGTTCACAAACCAGACAGTACCAGCACTGGAGACCTGAAAGAAAAAGATATGCTGGGAAAGATCCATAAAACAAACCAAGGCTAAAACTGGGAAAATTATTTTTCAGAAGACAAAATGACAAGAAGTCCGACTCTTAAAGGAATAGTTCACCCAAAAAACTGGTGAGAACATCCTCTCCCTCAGGCCATCCAAGATGTAGATGAGTTTCTTCATCAGATTTGGAGAAATGTAGCATTCCAACACTTGCTCACCAATGGATGTGAATGGGTGCCGTCAGAATGAAAGTCCAAACCGCTGATAAAAGCATCACAATAATCCACAAGTAATCCACACCACCCAGCTAAGATGTTTTTAACTTTAAACCATATGAGTCCTCTATAATAATGCTTCGTCTGGTCTGAATCAGGAGAGAAATCTGCACAGATCAAGAACAATTTAAAAGCCAAAACAGATCTAAACAAATATGACAGTGAATTTTAGACTCGTAATTTAGCTGAAAGCAATGGTTTAAAGTTAAAACATCTTAATCGTGGATGGCATTTTAAGCAAATTGTGTGAACTGAACCTTTAAATAGTTCCAGCATGTGTGTGTATTGATATAAGAGTGTGTTTATGTACCACAGAGTCAAATGACAAAGTGTTTTCCTGTAAAACAGCACATCTGTGAGTCTGTCAGGCCTGAAAAACAAGCAAACAAGCACAACATGATGCTCCAAGACAGGTTTCATTTGAACATGAGGAATTTGATTATTACGCCGACAATACAGTTTGTAATGAAAAATCTGTATTAATTTAGAAAATAATTCAAAATAGGAGCATTTTCAGACTTTTGGACCCCACTACTGTACACACAAAACACAACAAACACTTCATTTCAACACTCACATGAAAACAGTCATTGAAAACGCACCTAAAGTTACACAGAGAACCAACATACAACACATTTCACAATTAAATTCTGTATTGCTGTTTATGAGTCATTAACTGTGCAAAGTTTAATGACCTTGAGCTTGAACCAACATGTTAATCTCTTACTGAATCATTATTTATTGAGTCCTGTCGGTTCATTTATGCTTTATAAACACCACAAGTTAACATGCTTAGGGCTGAGCAATATAGCTGACAAAATATTGGTATTTGCTCTAAAATATGGTAAAAGTGTGTTTTTTTGTGTCAATCAGGTCCATTATTGACACTGTAGACAAACAGGTTCAAAATATTTCATGTAAATACAATGCAATGAAAAATAATATACATATACAAAAAAGTCATGATTCTGAGATACAAGCTTGCAATTGTGAGAAAAATGCCAGAATCGCAAGATGCACTCGCAATTGTGAGAAAAAAAATCTGAATTCCAAGATATAAACTCTCAATTGCAGAAAAAAGTCAGGATTCTGATATACATACTTGCAACTGCGAGAAAAAGTCAGAATTGTGAGATACAAACTTACAATTGTGAAAAAAAGTCAGAATTGGAAGATATAAACTCACAATTGTGAGAAAAAAGTCAGGATTGTGAGATACAAACTCGCAGTTGCGAGAAAAGTCAGAATTCCAAAATACAAACTCACAGTTTGGAGAAAAGTCAGAATTCCGAGAAACAAACTTACAACTGCGAGAAAAAAGCCAGAATTCCGAGACACAAACTCGCAATTGCGAGAAAAAAGTCAGAATTATTAGATACAAACTCGCAGTTGGGAGAAAAGTCAGAATTCCGAGATACAAACTTACAATTGTGAAAAAAGGCAGAATTGCAAGATATAAACTTGCAATTTTGAAAAAAACTTCAGAATCGTGAGATGCAAACTCGTAATTGTGAGAAAAAAAGTCAAGATTGCAAGATACAAACTCAGAATTGCGAGAAAAAATTCAGAATTCCGAGATACAAGCTCGCAATTGCGAGAAAAAAAGTTAGAATTCTGAGATACAAACTAGCAATTACAAGAAAAAAGTCAGAATTGCGAGATACAAACTCACAGTTGGGAGAAAAGTCAGAATTCTGAGATACAAACTCGTAATTGCGAGAAAAGTCAGAATTCCGAGATAAAAATTCGCAATTGTGAGAAAAAAGTCAGAATTCCGAGATACAAACTCGCAATTGTGAGGAAAAAAGTTGGAATTCCCAGATACAAACTCGCAATTGCAAGAAAAAAAGTCGGAATTCCAAGATACAAACTCACAATTGCGAGAAAAGACAGAATTCCGAGATACAAACTCGCAATTGTGAGGAAAAAAGTTGGAATTCCCAGATACAAACTTGCAATTGCAAGAAGAAAAGTCGGAATTCCAAGATACAAACTCACAATTGCGAGAAAAGTCAGAATTCCGAGATACAAACTTGCAATTGTGAGAAAAAAGTCGGAATTCCGAGATACAAACTCGCAATTGCAAGAAAAAAAGTCGGAATTCCAAGATACAAACTCACAATTGCAAGAAAAAAAGTCAGAATTCCAAGATACAAACTCGGAATTCCAAGATACAATCTCGCATTTGCAGAGAATTGGGAGTTTGTATCATGCAGAAAAAAAGGTCAGAATTGTCAGAAAAGTCACAATAATCTTTTTTTTTTTTTTTTTAAATTCAGTGGCAGAAATGGGCTTCCATAATAAACACTAGCAAATAGTAAGATGAGGAAGATGAAGACGAATAAAAAATGCTTCAAATCATGTGGCTTACTTTTAATGCTAGCAAAATCAAATTTGATATCGCTCAGCCCTAGTTAGCATGTTTTATTAGTGCACCCATTACAGGTCCAAGACAAGAATCTCAGTTGTTGCTGAGCGGTGTACAAAAAATCATAAAATAACGAAGTTGTCGCAGCAAGACCGTCCGAGCATCAAGCAAAGAAATCTTTCGAAATGGCTTCTACGAAATTGGGTGCTGACATTAGGATCCCAATGGTGCAGAGGATGGTGAAAATGGAGAACGCCATCAGACATAAGCGATCGATCACCGCCGCCGCAAACTTCCATTCGTTACACACGTTCTCGTCCTCGTCCTGGTTGCGAAATCTTTTAGCGATATATCGCACCTCTTCGAGAATTTTAGCAAGTTCCTGTTCCAAAGCCCCGCCCATAAGGCCACCATTAACCCGGCCCCCGATTCCGGCCCCGCCCCCAAGCGTGGGCATGGTCGCCCCCGGCAACAGCACGTCCTCTTCAGCGGAGGCCATGAGACGGCCACAGAGGACGCTGTGCGAGTCGTGGGAGGAGGCGTAGTGGACACCCTCCATGCCTCTGAAGCCGATGTACAGCATGTTGCTGGGCTGCAGCGCCCCCTGGCTGACGGAGAGCTCCACGCTGGACACGCTCCCACGGCGAGTGTGCTTGTTGTGGCAGGCCAGACGGATCCGCTCTTCGCCGGGCCGCCGCATACGGAGGAACCAAGCGCACCAGTTCAGGAGGAGAACGCGGGTCTGGACGACAAAACAGAATCATATACAATGCCCCCAAACGTTTTTGGACACTTAAAGGAATAGTTTACCTAAAAATGAAAATTATATGAGAGAGAGTGGCATTCCTGTGGATGAACGCAAGTGCATCGACTTGCTTCAGAAGGTCTTTATTAACCCACTGGAGCCATGCGGAGTACTTTTTATGATGGATAGATGCACTTTTTTGGGCTTCAAAATCTCAACAGCCATTCACTGCCATTATAAAGCTTGGAAAAGCCAGGATATTTATTAATATAGCTCTGTAGCTTTCGTCTGAAAGAAGAAAGTTATATACACTTAAGATGGCTTAAGAGCGAGTAAATCATGGGCTAGTTTTCATTTTTGGGTGAACTATCCCTTTAATTCAAATTAAAAATATATTAATTATGAAATAAATACCAAATACTAAAAAATAAGCAAGTAAATTGTATCAAAAATTAAAAATACACAAAGAATTAAAAATAAAAATATATTATCAATTTATGAAATAAAAAACATTAATTAAAATGAAAATAAATAAATACATTTTAAAATTAAGCAAAAATTAGAATAAAAATGTAAATAAATAAATAAACCTATGCACCCATCCATGCAAACACTAAACAGATTGTATTTCATTAATTTGTTTAAACTTAGTCCTGAAATACAAATAAAAAGCAAATATAAAATAAATAAATATAGAAAAATGTAATTAATAAAGGGATGATATATATATATATATATATATATATATATATATATATATAGAGAGAGAGAGAGAGAGAGAGAGAAACAAACAAAACAAACATGAAAAAAAAACGCTTTTGTAGCAAAAATGTAAAATACACACGCAATTAAAAATATATTAATGAATGTATGAAAAAAACTAACTAATAAATAAATAAAGAGCAAAACACAGAAACAAACAAATTATTAGATTGTTTCAACTTAGTCCTGAAATAAATAAAAAGTTAAACAAACAAACAAACAAACAAACAAACAAACAACCAATTAGAAATTAAAAATAATACTAAAAAAGGGATAAATAAATAAATAAATAAATAAATAAATGTTTCGGTAAAGTAAAGCTATTGCAGTAAAAATATGCAAATATCCAAATTAAAAATATATCAATAATGTATGAAATAAAATAATATATCAATAAAAATGAAATAAATAAATAAAATTAAACATTAAAAACAAACAAACAAACAAATAAAAAAAACACATACATAGCAGCAAATACATATTGCAGCAAAAATATACAAATATATAAAATTAAAATATAAAATACACAAAATTAAAAATGTCTCAATAATAATGTATGATAAATAAATAAATAAATAAATAAATAAATGTTTTGGTAAAGCAAAAATATACAAATATTAAAAAAATTATTAATAATAATGTATGATAAATAAATAAATAAATGTTTTGGTAAAGCTACATAAGCATAAGCAAAAATATACAATACACAAAATTAAAATTTACAAAATTAAAAATGTATTAATAATAATGTATGATAAATAAATAAATGTTTTGGTAAAGCAAAAATATACAAATATAAAAAAAATTATTAATAATAATGTATGATAAATAAATAAATAAATAAATAATGTTTTGGTAAAGCTACATAAGCAAAAATATACAAATGTGCAATATACAAAATTTTTAAATATAAAATATACAAAATTACAAATATATCAATAATAAATGTATGAAACAAAAAGAAAATACTAAATAAGTAAAAAGAAAAAATAAATAAATAAAATTAAACATTAAAAATAAATAAATAATAAAATAAATAGATAGATCACAGAAAATGTATGCACCCATCCATGCAAACACTACAAAGGCTACAGTATCTGATTAGTAGTTTGTTTGCACTCAGTCCTGAGCTCTTAACAAGCTCTTAATGATGTATTTGCATAAGTCAGTGAAGCGTCAGAGATTCGCTGAGTCAATATGACTGAATCAATGGCGTCTCATCATAATGCTGTTGGCTTTTCACGAGGCGTTCGCTGTTTCCTCCTAATTGCTGTTGGAATATTTATTGTAATTCTAGACAACGAAGGCCTGAGATGTCTTTTTCAAGCAAAAAAATGGAAAATTAATATTTCATGTTGGCTGTGTTAAGCTTGTGTCTAGAAGACAAATTAGTTGTTTGGACAAAGTTTGTTTGAAAACAACCCGAGTGTCCCGTCTCATGCATTTGGTATAAAGCCGACGTCTTGTCCAGTCTGATTCACGTCACGCGTCGAGAGACGCTCGCAAAGACACGCTGACCTTCAGCACTTTAGTGTGAAAGTACAGAGAGTCACAGAGACTTACAGAAAAAAAATAGTGTAAATAAAAAGTGATATATAGATAAATTGATAGATAGAAATACTTTGGTAATGTAAAATGTTTGTGCAAAAGGTTAAAAAAAATACAATTTAAAATAAAAAGTTAAATACTAAATAAAAAGTTAGACACAAATACATTGGTAATGTAAATCTTTTGTAGCAAAAGTTAAAAACAATTAATAATGTATGAAATAAAAGCAAAATGTGATAAAAAATGTATTAAGAGTAATAAAAAAAATGGCAAAACAAATAGATAAAGTGCATGCTTTAATCATGTAAAGCTTAAAAAACAAAAATTAAAAATACTAACAATAAAAAATATAATAATAATAATAATAATAATAATAATAAATCAAATAAAAGCAAAATGTGCTAAACAAAAAAGGGATAAATAAATAAATGCTTTGGTAATGTTAGATAAATGTTAGATATAAAATTCTACATATATATATATATATATATATATATATATATATATATATATATATATATATATATATATATACACACACACACACACACATAATAAATAAGAATTAATTATGTCTGAATTAAAAAACAAATACTAAAAAATAAACAAGTAAATATATATATAAATATATATATATATATATAGAAGCAAAATGATCAAAATTGATCAAGAAACAAATACATGCTTTGGTCATGTAAAGCTTGTGTAGAAAGAATTAAAAAAACAAGCACGGAATTTAAATATATTAATAATATATAAAATAAAATATTTAAATAATAAATAAAAAGTGAAACAAAAAAACAATTAAAAATAAATAAAAGCATGCATTGCTAATGTAAAGCATTTGTATAGCAAAAATTAACAGTACACACACAATTAAAAATATATTAATAATAAACAAACAAACAAACAAATTAACAAACACCAATCTTTTGTTGCAAAAATTTAAAATTAAATAAATAAATAAATGCTTTGGTAATGTAAAGCTTGTGTAGAAAAAAAAAAGCAAAAATAAATACAAAATTTAAATATATGATTAATATATTAAAAAAATAAAATACTAAATTAATAAAAAGTGAAAAACAAACCATCAAAAATAAATAAATGCATGCATTGGTAATGTAAATTTCAGGCAAAAATTAAAAATACACGCACAATTACAAATACATTAATAATGTATATTAAGTGAAAAAATTAAATGCAAAATGAACAAATAAACCCACAGCTTTCGTAGCAAATATTAGGGCTGTAGCTATCGATTATTTGAGTAATCGAGTATTCTACCGATTATTCTATCAATTAATCAAGTAATCGGATAAGAAGTCTTTTTTTTTATTAAAGAGCAATACTAAATATACAAGAGAAAATAAGATAGGCTTCGTAAAATAAACAACTAATTTGTTTCCTTTTTAGAAACAGTAATATTTTTATTGCTGAAATTGCATACATTTATAACCATGAAAACTAAACCCATTTAATGCATTTTTTTTTTGCTAAATGACCTTCAAAATGCAAATACACAAAAAAAAAAAAAAAAAAATTACAACCTAAGAAATTAAGGCATTTAGATGAAGGCCTATTTACCCACTATTTAATTCAGCTCAGAGGGACATGAATGCATTTAACTTGCAGTTGCATAAATATTATTTTGTTATTTTAAACAAAACACTGAATACTGATATTTACGTGTGTTTTTAAAATACTTTAAAATTTAAAATTTAAATTTTTACTTTAAATGTGAAATCAATACTACCAGTAGGCGGCAGTAAGTCACTGTTAAGTAAGTGAGTCATTGCGATTGAACTGAATCATTTAACGGGTGATTCATTCAAGAACGACACACCGTCATGTTGCTCAAAGACGCAAAACAGTGCTGTGTCTGTGTTTGGAATTGTTATTTGTTGGCGAAACAGAGCAAAAACAGATAATATGCTGTCTAAAACGTAAGTCTCTTAATATTAACTTCTTGTTTATTGATGAACTGTTGCATGAAATCAGTATCGCATTTGTAATCACGCTGAGGCTGTTCGTTTGATATTGACTTTCTAACTTTATGTGTGTCACAGAGAGAGAATGAGACAATCAACATAAATAGCACTGATGCTGCGTCCGAAATCGCATACTGCTTAAGTAGGTACTACATTTAAATGTGAACGTACTACCCGGCCGTTAAAAAGTACGTTCTATGTAGTATGAATGTGGGTAGTATGAATGGAATTCGGACGTACTACATCCGCCATATTGATTTTGTCACGTGTCATGCGTCGTCACAACAGCGCGAAAATTTAAAGAGACCCCTCCACTGCACGAACACCGGCACCGGCAATGTTCGGCGTTTTAACGTTGATTGGACAGACAGCTCAGGGAAGGCGTCAGCCTTCGTAGACAGCTTCTAGATTATTTATCAAATAACGTAAGTATAATTACTTATTTAGCTAGCAAATTTTACCTCAGAATAAAAAAACACCTCTGTGAACACCACGACAGAGGCTGACTTGAAGCAACAATAAAGTAATTTATTGTTATGAATGAATACACAGGACAAAAAACAAGAATAAATAAATTTGAATGAATATATACACACTTTATTTATATATATATATATGTGTGTGTGTGTGTATTTATATAAATGGATAAATACAATATATACATAGATAAAATGAATATATTATGCATAGATACACAAATAAATATATATACATATTCTAAAAAAAAACTATATACACAGCTTGATATGTAGCCAACAAAATATCAACTAAAAATTAACACTAGTAAAAGAGGAAACAAATCGTTTTAATTTCGTTTAATTTTCTAATCTCATTAAACTGCTTAACAACGAATGTCTCCGTTAAAAAAAAAAGCTGTGTTAACAAGCTGATGTACAAAACAACTTCTTACAGCCGATTCACGAACTCACCTCATCGATTTACAATGTTTAAACTTTCAATAAGTCATCCGTTTATTTAGATTGTGTTAAACAAGTGTAATTTAATCACAATAAACAACGTTTTTTTTTCCTGAGGTACTTACACTTGAAATGAGTCGCGTCTCCACTTTCCGCCATTTTTCGAATATGACGCCTCCTCTCCCGGAGCCTCATGGGATAGGAGAGTGTCCATGGTATGCGTACTACAGAATTCGGGCGGAAGCAGTAGGTCATCCGGGTACTTCTCGTCTACTGAATTTCGAATACTATGAATTCGGACATGCTACTCGCCTCGCATACTGTTTTTCGCGTACTATATAGTAGGGAAGTATGCGATTTCGGACGCAGCATGAGTCTTTCAAAAATCATAGGTAACTTAGTGACATCATAACTAACCACCATTGATTTCCGGTCTTAAATATGTCCAGCGTTTATCGGTTTGTGCGTCAGTAATAATGGTCCGTGGGGAAACGCAGTGTTCCGTGTGTAGTTACAGTAAACGGACTAAACGATTTTTTGTATTGTTATTTGAGGAATCGTTTCAGCACTAACAAACATAATTAAACAAAAAATAAAAACTAAACTAAACAAATTTGGAAAAACCAAAGAAATAGATAAAAAAAAAAATGCGTATGCATGCTTTTTGTGACAGAATTCTGTAGTCTCAAAGCTTTTTTTGGATTGTCTTGAGTGGAAATGGAGATGTTGATGTTTGTCTTACCCATCGCGGCATCTTTCCTCCGTCTGGATCATGATAGTGATACTGCAGCACCAGGACTGTAGCGATCACCGACAGACCCACAATCACCATAGTGGTGGCAAAATACTGCGCTGAAACACACACACACACACACACACACGTATCTCCTGAAAGGGTTTTTTTCACACAAATTGAATCCACAGAAATCTGTGCGTGTGGATGCAGTATTCATGAGATCTTCAGCGATGTGTGAGATCAGCTACTGTACCATTACAAACCGCCACGCTTCAGTAAACACAATCTAACAAGATCCTGAATCCTGCAGAATCACGCAGAGCTGTTAGGACGTCCTGCACGTACAAAGACACTATTGAAAGTGATTTATCATGTTAGTTGGATAGTGAATTACTCAGTTAATAATGAACTTTAATTTTAATTAATTTGTTTCTCACTCTATGCCATCATACAATGCTGTTTTTTTTCCTCCTCCAAAGGTCAAACTAAAATGCATATGATATTATATTTTATATTTAAAAACACTCAATTAATTTTTTTTTTTATTTACTATTTACTTTTATTTTGCAATTATTTTATAGCAAGAAACATTAAATAAACACAAAATTAAATTAGATTAAATTATATAAAAATATTTTAAAAATACATTAAATAAAATTTGATTTCTGTTTACTATTTATTTAGTTTGCAATTGTATTTCAGACACTTTTATCCAAAGCAAAAATTCATATCAAATAACAAAATTCAGGACTGAATACAGTTTAAATCGCTGTTTAATTTGTTTGATTTAATTATTAATAACAATAAAAGTAAATAAATACACAATTAAATTAAATAAAATTTGATTAAAATATAATATAAATATATAAAATGTACATTAAATAAATGTACTTAAGTTTGTGTTTATTTAATGCTTCTTGCTACAAAATAATAAAACCAAATAAATCAGAGTATTTTTCTGAGTATTTTTTAATTTTTGCTACAAAAGCTTTACACATACATTTTTGATTAAATACTTTTTTATATTTATTTATTTACTTATTTATTTTTATTGCTACAAAATAAAGAAATGAAAGAATTCTGTTTTTTAAACGGTTTGGAGCAGTCCTGAATTTTGATATTTGACATGAACTTTCCTATAAGCTTTGTATAAAAGCATCTGCTAGATGCATAAATATAAATGTGATGTGAATGTTAACAGCAAAAAATTGCAACTAAAAGTAAATAGTAAATACAATTTTAAAGAATTTGGTTTAATGTATATTTTAGAATTTTATATTATTTTTTTTTTCATTAAATTTTATTTATTTAATGTTTATTGCTATATAAAATAATTAAATAAAAAAACTTGAAGTAAATAGTGAGTAAATAATAAATGAAATTAAATAGAAATGTTTATTTTATAATTTCATATCACTTTTAATTCAATTTTATTTAATTTAATTTGTGTTTATTCAATTTTATTGTTATAAAATAATGAAATAAAACAAATTAAACAGGGATTTTAACTGTATTCAGTCCTGAATTTTGTTATTTGAGATGAATTTTCGCCTTGGATAAAAGTGTCTGAAATACATTACTATAATTTTGAAATTAAATTTCATTTCATTTCATTTTGTGTTTATTTAATGTTTCTTGCTATAAAAAACTATTCAGAGCCATCCTGAATTTTGATTATTTGATATGAATTTTCCTCTTGATTTCATTTTATAGCAAGAAACATATAAATAAACAAAATTAAATGAACATGGTACAAAATAATAAAAAAATACATTAAATAAAATTTTACTTCTATTTACTATTTATTTAATTAGCAATTTTTATAACAATAAAATTAAATAAACACAAAATTAAATGAAATAAAATTTGCTATTTACTTTATTTAGTTCACAATTTTTTTTTATCCAAAGCGACTTATAGGAAAATTCATATCAAATATCAAATAGAATAAATAGAGCTAAAAATGGAGTTTAAGAGTTATCATTTACATTACATTTGTTTATGCATTTAGCAGATGCTTTTATATGAAGCGACATATCAGAGGAAAATTCAGGATGGCTCCGAATAGTCTGATTTCATTATTTTATAGCAAGAAACATTAAATAAACACAAAATTAAATGAAATAAAATTGTATTTAAAATGTATACAAAATTATAAAAGAAAATACAATAAATAAAATTTATATTGACGTATTTCAGACACTTTTATCCAAAGCAAAAATTCATATAAAATAACAAAATTCAGAACTGAATACAGTTTAAATCCCTGTTCAATTTGTTTTTATTTTATAACAATAAAATTAAATAAACAAAATTAAATGAAATAAAATTTAATTCAAAATTATATAAAATGATAAAAAAAATATACATAAAATAAATTTATATTTAATTTTATTTACTTTTTATTTAGTTCAAAATGTTTTATTAAGTTTGAATTGTTTGATTTAATTATTTTATATAGCAATAAACATTACATAAAATTAAATAAAAAATAATTTATTCATTTATTTATTTATTTATATGATTATTATATTTATAAATTAATTTATTTATGCATTTAGCAGATGCTTTTATACAAAGCGACTTAGAGGAAAATTCATATCAAATATCAAAATTCAGGACTGCTCCAAGCTGTTTAAAAACCTGAATTGTTTAATTTCCTTATTTTGTAGCAATAATCATTAAAAAAAAAAAAATTAAATCAATTTAAATTTAATTTAATTATAAATGTATGTGCAATGCATTTGTAGCAAAAATAAAAAATAAAAATACGCTGAAAATAAAATATAATTAAAAATAATATAATATCTCTTTAAACTGGACTATTAAAAAAAAATAATTTAGCAAAAAAATACCAATTATTATTATTATTATTTTATATTTTTGCAGATTTAGCATGAAATAAGCTGTCAGTAAACATTTAAATGTATTTAAAAATAGGTCATTTTTATGTATTGCTAATTCTGTTTGATAATAGTTTATCCATCATATCTAATACAAAGCACATGGGATTTGTGCCTTTATTGCTTTAAAAAGGACACTAGTTTTTACACTATTCATATAAAGTGCAAACAGCATTCTTCTAAATATCTCCTTTTGTGGACTAGATAACAAAGCAGAAGCACTCAATATGAAAAAGCTTTCCTGTGACATTATTCGATGGCTTTTTCTCTGTAATGGTCCGTTTGGGAACAGACAAATAACACGCTCAGGCATCAGGATGAGACTCCATCGGGGCCGTTTCAGGGTGAGCGATCGCGCTCGTTTCTAAGCGGCCCATTTGTGGATGATACATAAGCACGAATGTGATGAATGTGGTTTGCTGCCTCTCGCTTTCAGGGTCTCTAAAGCAGCCGCCGTCATTTCTCTCCATCTGTGTCGCTCATTTCCATCTGTTTAAACCCACACGTCAGTCCCGCCCCCTACGCTTTGATTGAAAGCTTCACTTACCAATCAGAGGCACCGAATCAGAGGTGGCGGGCATGATCTCGGCCACCAGCAGCATGAAGACGGTGAGCGACAGCAACACTGTGATTCCTGTCAGGAAACAACAACAAAAACAGCTTAGAAAAATACATTTAAAAAATTACATTTTATAATGTATGCATTATTTGCATATTTATTAATTAATTTGATTATATATTAAAATATTTTTTATTATTTTAATATTTGATTATGATTTGATTATTTTTTATTAAATTTATGCATATTGTATATTGTTTATAAATAAATATAGAAATTTAAACCACCCATACCGCTCTAGCAACACTAATTGTATGTTTATTATTATATTTTATTATATTATATATAACACATTATAAATATTATTATGAAATATTTCAGATTTAATAATAATATTTATATTTTTACATGTATAAATATATTGTATAAAAAAAAGTAATAATGTAAAATAATATATTATACATCTAATATAACATATTTAATAATGAATAATAGCACTGTAAACGTAAGAATATGTAATATTCCAATATCATTCCAATTATTATTATTATATTCAATAATACTAATAAAAAATTGCTAAATAATACTTTATTATTATTAAATAATAATAACAACAACAATAAACCAAATATGTAATAATAATTGTTTTCAAATATTTGATATTATTAATACATCAAATAAGTATTGTAAATTTAAAAATATGTAATATAATATTATTTAAATTATTATATTCAATAAAATAAATAAATAAATACTAAATAATGTTTTATTATTATTATTATTATTATTATTATTATTATTATTATTATTATTATTATTATTAATAATAATAATAAGAAGAAGAAAAAAATAAATATGTATTGTTTTAAAATATTTTGATATTAATATACCAATAAGAATAAATGTAATAATAATAATTAACAGTACTGTAAATTTAAGAATATGTAATATTCTAATATTATTACAATTATTGTTATATTCAGTAATACAAAAAAACATTTAAATAATAATAATAATAATAATAATAATAATAATAAAATTAAATATGTAACAATAATACCTGTAAAATATTTTGATATTAATATCCAATAAGAATATATTCAATAATAATAATAATAATAATAATAATAATAATAGTATTGTAAATTTAAGAATATGTAATATTCTAACATGAATCCATTTATTATTATTATTATTATATTCAACAATACTAATAAATAATTGCTAATAATAATAATAATAATAATAATAATAATAATAATAAATATGTAATAATAATAATGATTAAATATTAACAATATTTAATTTTTTTTTTTAAATATTCTGATATTATTAATACATCCAATAAAATTGTATTTAATATTAATGATTAATTAATGGTATTGTGTATTTAATATGTAATGTTTTAATATTATTAATATTATTAATATATTTAATAATACTATATTTAATAATTCTTCAATAAAAATAAAAGAATTTTACATTTATTATATTTTCAGCATTTATTTTTATGTGTTTTATGTTTTATATACACAAATAATTTATATTATAATAATATTTAAGTATATAAAAATATTTTAAAATACTCAGATAATTATTATTAATACATCCAATTATTAATTAAACCGTATATTTCAAATACTTCAATATTTCTGCCGATTCATAAAAGCAATA
The DNA here is from genome assembly GCA_036247105.1 of Cirrhinus mrigala. Lineage (NCBI taxonomy): Eukaryota > Metazoa > Chordata > Actinopteri > Cypriniformes > Cyprinidae > Cirrhinus > Cirrhinus mrigala. The sequence continues at coordinate 19,832,988 of CM070031.1, read as the reverse complement.
AACTTTTTTTATGGGTTTTACCACAGTTACACTTCACATTGTGCCCAAACAACACTCCTTTACTATAGTAAAATTACAGTAATACTCGGCCTTGACGTCGATCATAACAGTTTTCCGCTGAGGAAACGAGATTGCTTGAGTTCTATCTGGAGGCGTCTCACTCCAATAACTCACTTCTGTAACATCGGTCATATCAAATAATATCCGTGATGAGGAGAGTCTGGAATAATCCAGTCTTTCCAAACTCACGCTTGGTGTTGATGAAGCCCACAGATCAATACAGCGATCCCATCAAACTCATTAAGACGGCCGGCGTGTCGAACACACGCGTGTTTCCGGCCGTTTGTCAGGTTGAATGTTTGAGCTGTGATTTCAGACTGGACGAAATATATGTGGAGTCTGTGTGTTTGTGTCTTGCTGTTTATTGATTCTGGAGCGTCTCCTAAAGTGGGCCAATCTCTCAAACCGCTGGACTGCATCCAAACACACATTTTCCACCTCAAAACACTTCTGGAACAATGTTTCAGTAGCATTACTGCGGTATTCAGCATGTATACTGTTTTTGGGATGTTTTTCGAACATTTGTTTGAGCTGTTCTCTCCCTCACATAGAAGTCTGATTCATTTTAGTGAATTGATTCCTTTGAACGGTTCATGTAAACAAGTGATTCACTGATCAAATATGTGACTTTCCTTGCATCTTCTTTAGCGAAACGTTTTTTTGTAATTATTATTAATACATTTAATAATCTTACATTTAATAATAATGATATTAAAATGTATTATTTTATATTATCTAATAATAATCTTCGTAATATTTAGATTATTAACAGACTTAACACTAGCTATATTTAATAATAATAATCATTAAATAATATTTTATAAATAAATATAAACCTTTTTTTAACATGTTGTGTAAAGTTGTATATTATTAGAATTATTTTTTATATTATTTTTAATTATTTATTATATATTTATATATATTGCATATAAACAATTTTTCATAATTTTTAATTTCATTATTATTATTATTATTATTATTATTATTATTACATTTATTCATTCGTTGAACTGTCTTTTTCTGCTTTTACGCATAAAAGGTCTGATTCATTTTGAATGATTCCTTTAGATAGTTCACACACATAAATGATTCACTGATCTAACAACTCATAGATTCCCTTGAATGTTGTTTAGTGAAATACAATTAACAATCTTACATTTAATAATACTATAAATTATTATTTAAAGGGGTCATCGGATGCCCATTTTCCACAAGTTTGATATGATTCTTTAGGGTCTTAATGAAAAGTCTCTAATATACTTTGATTAAAAATTCTCAATGGTTTTGTAAAACGACACCCTTTTTACCTTGTCAAAATGAGCTCTGCAAAAATCGTCTCATTCTAAGGGCTTGTTCCTTTAAATGCAAATGAGCTCTGCTCGCCCCGCCCCTCTCTTCTCTCTGTGGAAAGACGGTGTTGTTTACATTAGCCGCATTTATCCGCGTTTAGCCGCTAAACTTCCTAACTACCACGTTATAAGGAAAGGTGATCGCAAAGATTCATAAAAAAACGCTTATACTCACTTCTGCTGTAAGTGAAGCTGGATCACGAATGATTCGAGCGAACATAGACGGATATATGTAGATCGGGAGGCGCATTCCCTTCACAAACAAACGTAATCTACTGCATCTTCAGCGGCTCAGATGTCGGGAGTAAATGACGACCACTATGTTCATTATTACATCCAGCAACACAACACCTCAATCGCTCAATCAGAGATATTCCTGTCTAACTTACATCCCTGCTCTGGCATCAAAACATGGAAAGTTACAGCTGGTCTGAGGTAAGAGCTCATGTCAATCAACTATTGTGGGAGCGGCCTCTGAACAGGCATCTGAGAACAGCTCGATTTGAAAAAGGGGATATTATTTTTACAGATTAATTAAAAACCACTGCATGGATTTTTATCATTATAAGGTAGATTTGTACATAAACTGCCAACACACATTAATGTTCAAACAACATGTAAAAGTGAACTTAGCATCCGATGACCCCTTTAATATTAATTTTCATATTATTCAGATTCTTAACAGATACAACACTATATTTAACAATTATTAAATAATATTTTATAAATAGTTTTTAACATGCAGTTGTGTAAAGTATAATTGTATATTAAAATAATTATTTTTTATATTATTTTAAATTATATATATATATATATATATATATATATATATATATATATATATATATATATATATATATATATATATAAAAACAAACAATTGCTTTTTATGATAAATACTTTTTTCATAATTTTTAATTTCATTATTATTAATAATATATTTAATTATTTGTTGAACTGTCTTTTTCTGCTTTTACACATAAAAGGTCTGATTCATTTTGAATGATTCAAATGGATTCCTTAATATAATTCACATATAAATGATTATAAACAAATAAATGATTCACTGATCTAACACAACTCAAAGATTCCCTTGCATGTTGTTTAGTGAAATATTCTTTGTAATTATTCCTAATACAATAATCTAACATTTAATAATACTTTAATGATACTATAATTTATTATTTAAAATCTTCATATTATTCAGATTATTAACAGATGTAACACTATTTAATATTAATTACTGAATAATATTTTATAAATAATTTTTTAACATGTAAAAGTACAATTAAATATGTAAATTATTTGTTATTTTCTAGGATTTATTATATATTTATATATTGCATATAAACAATTATTTTATAATAAATACTTTTAAAATATTTTTTTTATTTCATTAGTAGTAGTAGTAAATTTAATTATTTGTTGAGCTGTCTGATTCAAAACGTCTGATTCATTTTGAATGATTCAAATTGATTCCTTTAGACAGTTCACATACATAAATGAAATGTTTAGTGAAATATTTTTTTTTTAAATTATTATTAATACAATTAAAAATCTTACATTTAATAATACTATAATGATACTATAATTTATTATTTAAATAATAATCTTCATACTATTCAGATTATTAGCAGACGTAAAACTATATTTAATAATAATTATTCAATATTTTATACATAATTTTTTAACATGCAGTCATGTAAAGTATAATTGTATATTATACAAATTATTTTTATATTATTTATTATATATTTATATATTGCACAAACAATTATTTTATAATAAATACTTTTTCATAACTTTTTATTCTATTATTATTATTATTATTATTATTATTATTATTATTCTGCTTTTACACATAAAAAGTCTGATTCATTTTAAATGAATAATAACAATTAAGTAAATTTATAATAAATTTTAATAAATGTATAATAATTAAGTATATTTGATAATATTAATGCTTTCATATTAATCAACAGGTGTAATAATATAAGTAATATAAATAAATAATATAATTATAATAATACATTCAATAATAATTCTGAAATAGTATTTTATAAATAAATAACTGCTAAACGTAGTTATTTGCAGTTGGTTATATATTTTATTATTATATTTAAATCATTATATTAAAATTATTTAAAATATTTACTATAACATTGTACATTTTATTTATTTATTTTATCAGTGTTTTATTTTATTTCAACAAATTGTTCTATTTATTTGTTCCTTTTGATGGCTCATGTAAATAAATCGTTCATTAAACATATGATTTGACGATTCTCAACATTTTGTTAAATATTCCTATTTGTCATTATGTTTTCGTTTTAAATTTGTGGGAAATTCAGTATCCCACAATGCAATGCAATGGATTTTCATTTCAAATACAGAAGTATGTATTATAGAGTGTAGACTATGCAGTATGCAGTACACTAGTATTAGGTATTCTGGACGGAGCCAATGACTTTTAAATGCTATAATGTGAAACAGAAAGCCGAGGGAAGCCGCCCACCCACATATACACAAGCAAACACACACACAGAACTAAGACACCATGAAATTAAGGACACACTGAGCATCAGACGCTCTTGTATTGCAAAATCAGCTGCTCTTGTTTGCTGCATTCGAAGCCCATTTATCAGTGAGAGCAGACGCATGTGAGATTACTGGAGTCTTTTTCTTAGGAGAAACATCTGAGGAGCTGAAAGCTTCTCCATTTGTGCTCTATGTATGCCACAGAAGAACCATTTTGGTTCTTCAAGAATCAAGCGTGAAGAACATTTTAACCTTGTAAGTTTCCACGGATGTTAAATGTTTTTTATGGCACCAATAGATGCTGATAAAGAAGCTGTAATTTTAAGAGTATAAAGAGATGTGCGTGTCTCACCGAGCGATATCTTCTCTCCAGAGTCGGCGGGCAGCAGAAACACCAGCAGTGCGAGAGTGGAGATCAGGACGCATGGGATCAGCAGGTTCAGGCCGTAGTACAGCGTCCTCCTCCTCATGACCACGGTGAAGGTGACGTCAGGATACGGCTCCTTACAGCAGTCGTAGAACTTCTCGTTCCTCCTGCCTGGAACCTCTGCAACACAAATCACACGTCATTCTAGTGACAAACTGGTGACCCATAAGACCCTAGCATTGTGCACATCACTTACTTTATCTTCAAAAATATGCATGTATGTTTTAAAATACATCTGTGGATATGTATTTAGACATTATTTAGTGTCTGGTTAGTGTTTGTTCTATATGTCAGAGTCAAATAGAACAGAATTGAATGGTAAAGAATCAAACAAAACAAAAACAAAGATGAATCAAAGACAAAAGAATCAAACACCAAATCTAACAGAACTTAATCACAACAGAATCAAATACAGAAGAACCAAAAACCGACAACTCGAACACAACAGAAGCAAAAATAGACATTTTTAAACACAATAGAATCAAACAGAATTAAAAGCAAAAACATCAAACACAAAAGAATCAAACACAACAGAATCAAAAAGAATATATAAAAAAAAACAGAAGAATCAAAAGCTGACAAATCAAAAACAACAGAATCAAATAGAATTAACACAACAGAATCAAATACAGACATTTTAAACACAATAGAATCAAACTAAAAGCAAATTAAAAGCAAAAACATCAAACACAGCAGAATCAAAAAGAATAAAACACAGAAGATAAAAAATTGACAAATCAAACACAAAATAATCAAATAGAATAAAAAAGAAACAAATGAAACAGAACAGAATCAAAAACAACAATCAAATAGAATCAATACAAGAGAAGTCAAAGAATTCAAACAACAGAATCGAAAACAGACAAATTAAACACAACAGAAACAAATAGAATCAACACGAAAGAATCAAATACAGACATTTTATGCACAATAGAATCAAACAGAATTAAAAGCAAAAACATCAAACACAACAGAATCAAAAAGAATAAAAAAAAAACAAGAATCAAAAGCTGACAAATCAAAAACAACAGAATCAAATAGAATCACCACATCAGGATGAAATACAGACATTTCAAACACAATAGAATCAAACAGAATTAAAAGCAAAAAGAATATAAAAAAACAGAAGAATCAAAAGCTGACAAATCAAAAACAACAGAATCAAATAGAATCAACACAACAGAATCAAATAGAATCAAAGACAACAGTATCAAATAGAATCAACACAACAGAATCAAATACAGACATTTTAAACACAATAGAATCAAACAGAATTAAAAGCAAAAACATCAAACACAAAAGAATCAAACACAACAGAAACAAAAAGAATATAAAAAAAACAGAAGAATCAAAAGCTGACAAATCAAAAACAACAGAATCAAAAAGAATCAAACACAACAGAATCAAATAGAATCAACACAACAGTATCAAATACAGACATTTTGAACACAATAGAATCAAACAGAATTAAAAGCAAAAACATCAAACACAAAAGAATCAAACACAGCAGAATCAAAAAGAATAAAACACAGAAGAATAAAAACAGACAAATCGAACACAACAGAATCAAATAGAACACAAAAGAAACAAATAAAACAGAACAGAAACAAATAGAATCAATACAACAGAATCAAAAAGACAATTCAAACAATCAAAAACACAAAATTCAAACACAACAGAATCAACTAGAATCAACACAACAGAATCAAAAACACACATTTCAAACACAATAGAATCAAACAGAATTAAAACCAAAAATATCAAACAACAGAATCAAACAGAATAAAAAAACAAATTAAACAGAACAGAATCAAATAGAATCAACACAACAGAATCAAAAACAGACAACTCAAACAACAGAATCGAAAACAGAATCAAACAGAATTAAAAGTAAAAACATCAAACAAAAGAATCAAATTAAAATTATTCTGTACAACAGAGTCAAATAGAACAGAATCAAATGGTAAAGAATCAAACAAAACCACAAAAAAAAAAGATGAATCAAAGACAAAAGAATCAAACAGAACTGAATCAAACACCAAATCTAACAGAAGTGAATCAAACAAAACTGAATCAGACTCAAACAGAACCGAATCCAACAAAACTGAATAAAAGCAAACACAACTAAAACAGAAAATCAAAGCATGAATCACAACCAAATAAAACCATTTTTATTTCAATGTAATAATTTGCAGTTCATTTAATTGTATTTTTGAAATAAATTTGTTACGTGACAGCATTAATTAAAGTTTCTTAAAGGGGTCATCGGATGTTAAGTTCACTTTTACATGTTGTTTGAACATTAATGTGTGTTGTCAGTGTATGTACAAATCTACCCTATAATGATAAAAATCCATGCAGTGGTTTTTAATTAATCTGTAAAAATAATATCCCCTTTTTCAAATCGAGCCGTTCTCAGATGCCTGTCGTTGTGGCGTCACACCATAGTTGATTGACATGACAAGAGAATCAAACAAAATATAAACAGAACAGAATCAAACAACCGATTCAAAAAAAAAGAATCAAAGAGTCAAAACAAGAATCAAACACAACAGAATCATTTTTTTCCTACCATCAGTAAACACCCTAAACTTACTGTAAGGATCTTTTAATCAGGTTTGTTTTTTCTTGGCAAATTTGCAGAAATATTGTTTTCATGAGGACAGAAATCCTAATGCGCATTTTAGCAAATCAGAATAAGGTACTGTATCGCCTAATTAATATTCATGAGTCAAGCCAAATTATAAGATGTCACCAAGTCCAATCTTCACGCATGCACTTTATGAGGTCAGCTAATTATTTTTCTGATGATTTATTTTACAAAACACCAAAATTAAACAAACTCTCCACAGCTTCTGGCAATTATAATCTGCACAAATGATGTTTTGGAAGAGAGAAATGTCAGATCCGTATCAGGGCATCTTGTGAAATGCTGATTATTTACAAATGGATGATTTCACATGCAAAAAACCAAGAGCGATTAAAATCAGTGTTTCTTCTATCTTTGTGTGTGTGTGTGTGTGTGTATGAAATGATGCATGATTATGTAAAACTACTATGTAAAGCGTGTTTGTTTTCATCCAGTGTTTCTGAACATCTGCCTCAAATCACATCTCACTATGATACTATGAGATTATTAAATTATTTATATATTAATAATTATTTAAAATGTAAGACTATACTCTTTTTTTTTTTTTTTTTTTTAATTCAGCTAGCTGACAAAGAAACATTTCCAATTTTCATTTAGTTTAAGTTCTTAAATTTCTAAAACTAAAAAAATGAATAAAAACTATCAGTTAATAAAAAAAAAAAAAAGAACACACACACACACACCAAAATTATTAAAATGTAAAATATGTAAAATATAAAAATGAAAACTTAGTTAAAATATGAATACATTATGTATCACCATCATGCATCACTGTACCACGAGTAAAACTCACCAACCAGGTCCCATTCCCCATTAGCGATGTATCCGGTAATATCAGCCTCCATCATCTGCAGGTCCAAGGACCATCCGCCGTACGTCCACGAGCCGAACTTCAGATCGCAGCGCTGAACGTCAAACGGGAACCAGCGCACGTCGATGTAGCAGGTGCTCTTGAAGATGCCTGCAGCAGGTGCATTGTGGGAAATGTTCTATTAGTTATTTAGAGATACTGTAAAAAATGACCTACCCATGACTGTCTTGCATAACACATTACAGCGGTTATTTTTGCACAAATATCACTCACATTTTCTTCACTCGCATGTTTTAAATTGAAAATACAACTCAAACTGAACAGAATCAAAAACAAACAAATCAACCACAACATAATCCAAAAGAGACAATTCAAACACAAACAGAATCAAATAAAATCAAACATAGAATCAAAAAAATAGAATCAAAAACAGACCATGCAAACACAATAGAATCAAATGAAAATGAAAAGCAAAAGCATCAAATGCAACAGAATCGTACAGAATTTAAAGCAAAAATATCAGGCACAAAAAAAAAAAATAAAATAAAATAAAAAAACACAACAGAATCAAAAAGAATCAAACACAATAGAATCAAAAACAAACGAACTAAACAACAGAATTAAACAGAATTAACACAGCAGAATCAAAAACAGAAATTTCAAACACAACAGAACCAAACAGAATCATACACAGAAGAATAAAAAACAGACAAATCAAACACAACAGAATCAAAAACAGACAATTCAAACACAATATGACTCAAACAGAATTTAAAGCAAAAACATCAAACACAAAAGAATTAAACAGAATCAAACACAACAGAATCAAAAAGAATCAAACACAACAGAATTAAAAAGAATCAAACAGAAGAATCAAAAACTGATAAATCAATTACAACAGAATCAAATAGAATCAATACAACAGAATAAAAAAGAGAAAATTCAAACACAACAGAATCAAACAGAATTAAAAGCAAAAAAAAAAAAAAAAAAAAAAAAAAACACAACAGAATCAACTAGAATCAAACACAACAGAACCAAAAAGAATCAAAAACAAAGAAATTAAACAGACAGATCAAACACAACAGAATCAAATAGAATCAATACAACAGAATCAAAAAGAGAAAATTCAAACACAACAGAATCAACTAGAATCAAACACAACAGAACCAAAAAGAATCAAACACAGAAGAATCAAAAACAAAGAAATTAAACAGACAATTCAAACACAACAGAATCAAATAGAATCAAACATAAGATAATCAAATACAACAGAACCAAAAGAATCAAACACAGAAGAAAAATACAACTCAAACTGAACAGAATCAAAAACAAACAAATCAACCACAACATAATCCAAAAGAGACAATTCAAACACAAACAGAATCAAACACAACAAAATCAAAAACAGACCATTCAAACAACAGAAACAAATGAAAAGCAAAAAACAGAATCAAAACCAATAAATCAAACAAAACAGAATCATACAGAATTTAAAGCAAAAATATCAGGCACAAAAAAAAAAAAAAACGGAATCAAGCAGACTAAAAAACAACAGATTAAAAAAAAAAAAAAAAAAAGGACAAATCAAACACAACAGAATCAAAAACAGACAATTCAAACACAATGGAATCAAATGAAAATGAAAAGCAAAAGCATTGAACACAACAGAATCATACAGAATTTAAAGCAAAAATATCAGGCACCAAAAAAAAACAAAAAAAACACAACAGAATCAAAAAGAATCAAAAACCGATAAATCAAACACAACAGAATCAAAAACAAACTAATAAAACAGCAGAATCAAAAACCAACAAATCAAAGACAACAGAATAAAATAGAATCAAACAGAATAAAAAACAAACTAACTAAACACAACAGAATCAAAAACAGACAAATCAAACAGAACAGATTCACACACAACAGAATCAAAAACAAAAGCATCAAGAAAGAATCAAACAAAACACTATTTTCTTACCACTTAACCGTCCTTAATCAAAACAACAGAAAACATTAAGACGAGTATCACAGTTTAGTATGAATACTTTGATAATATGCTGAAAATAATTCCCCATGAATTGAACTAGAGGAAAGTGTCCGTCCCTCTAAAGACAAAACTCTGTGAATCCAATTTGTTGAAGTCGTTCCACTCAGTTCCCGTCCCGGTCCCGTAATAGGGCCTCCGAACGGCTCCATATGGCCTCATGGGAAAAAACGGATCGCTCACTGTCTCCTGATTTACATAAATCCCATCATGCCTCTCTTTCTGTACTCTCAGCCTGTACCGTGTGAGAGTGTTTGTATTGATTCCTGTCAGCGGACGGACAGACGCCGGATTCCTGACGGTAATTGAAACAGCAGGCGAAAGTGTTTGTGTGTTTTCCAGGTGACAGGTGAGTCCGGGTCACCCTGAACCACACTAACTAGACTAGGGATGGATGTCACAGCCGCTGTCTTCAGCTCCACGAGGGAATGATCGTATTTATGAGACGAACGAATGTGAACAGAGCAACAATGCCAGAATTACTTGTGGGATTTATGTTGAGCCCCGAATAAGATTATAAAAAATAAATCAGGACAAGCTGGAGACGTGTGAAAGTGAGTACAGATATATTTTTATAATGTATAAGTTTGGATGACTAATATAATAGCAGAAATACAGACACGAGTTTGGTTATTAATTACGCACAGACACGCTTTGTTAAAGCAATGTATAAGGCCAAACGTACGATTCTCATGATAGAAACAGCGTTGTAATTAACTTGAATTAAAAAAAATAATAAAAATGTTTGTTAAATGAAATAAAGCTGAAAAAAAAACACTTAAAACTGAAATAAATGTTTAAGGTTAAGTACTAATATTAATAAAACTTAAATTGAAATTAAAATAAAGCTAAACAGAGAATATAAATAAATAAATAAAAGTTGCATATACAGATTACAATTGCATAGAATAAATAATAATTTATAAATAGATACATAAAAAATAAATGCATTTAGAAACATAAGAAAAACAAAAGTTGCATGTACAGATTACAGTCACATAGAATAAATAATTTATTATTTGAATAAACAATAATTTGGAAAAATAAATAAATAAATAAATAAATCTAGAAATATAAGAAAAACACAAGTTGCATGTACAGATTACAATTGCATACAATAAATAATTTATTATTTGAATAAATAATAATTTGAAAAATAAATAAATAAATAAATACATTTACAAAAAGAAAAACAAAAGTTGCATGTACAGATTATAATTGCATAGAATACATAATTAATTTATTTGAATAAATAGTAATTTGAAAAATAAATAAATAAATAAATAATAAACGATAAATAAATAAATACATTTAAAAAAGAAAAACAAAAACAAAAGTTGCATGTAGATTATAATTGCATAGAATAATAATTTATTATTTGAATAAATAATTTGAAAAATAAACAAATAAGTAAAAAAAAGTTGCATGTACAGATTACAATCGCATAGAATAAATAATAATGTACCAGCACCTTCATAAAAATAAATGTTAAAAATTAAAAAAAAGTCACCTGATGCACATTTATTATTTATAATTTAGTAGCTAAAAAGCCTTTTTTTGTAGAAAATGCCATCTTGCTTTGACCAAATTGATTTTAGCATTTTTTTAATTATTTATTTATTTAAGTCTTTTTATGAAGATTATGCAGTAAAATTAATTAAATGTTTAACTATTATTATTATTATTATTATTATTATTATTATTATATTTAAAATTATATTAGTATTTATGTATTTATTATTATACAAAAAATATTACAATTATTATTTTTCATTTTTATGAGAAATTTTCACTTTTGATAAACACAAATTGACACATAATGATCCAATGTGACGTGACAAAAAATTGCAAATATAATTTATATTATTATATAACACATTATTCTATTATATATAGATATTTTTTTAGTTTCTATATGTTCAACACACTCAGTAAAGTGAATAAAAACAAAGCAAAACACCTGACATCATCCCAACTTGTAAAACTAAAACTATAAAAAAAATTGTCACAAATAAAATAAAATATCTTAAATAAAATAAAATAAAATATTAAAAACATATTTTATTTTCAGGTTAATAATATAAATAAAACTGATATATTAAAACTAATTCCAAACATAAATAAAAACTCTAACAGTATCTAATGTATAATTTACCATAACATAACACTGAAATAAAGACATTATCCCATCATAAAAGGCATTAATTGTGAGTTGTCTATATTTTACCTGGTGGCAGGTATTGACAGTATCCAGACGAGTTGACCAGCACGTTTGTGTGAAATGTGGCGTCAAATCTCTCATCAGCACTGTTACAAACAAAACACACATAGACAAAGCTCAAACATACCAGGTTTCATTTGTGTTTGATCACAGCATCATTCCCAGACGTCCACAGCATCACAACGACCATCATAACACAGAGCAAACACACGTGATGCGTCCAAACTTCTGACGGCCGTGTAGCAGTTTGGAAGTGCATAACCCTGCAACTTCAGCGGGACAAACAGGTCCATAAAGCACGAGCGGCGTGAGTCTGGAGTCAGCCGCGTAAATCAGGGTTATTTAGGACGCCACAAAACTGCCAAAGATGACACCGTGAGTGACGGCGTTACGCATGAGAGCAGAGAGAGAGAGACGTTCAGAGGGTCCAGATCACAGCCGTGACAACTATTAGAGGTAAACCTCTCATTCTCTCCACGTCCTCGACACTTTTCTGACACACAGAGATGATGAGAACTTCTGCAAGAAGAGACTGCAGTGTCTAAAGCAGTGCATGCTGGGTAATCGCATTTACTAATGATCTCAACAGTGAGAGAAACAGAAAAGGCTGTTCTAACCTATGCTGTTTGATCATGAACTTTGTTTGCACATTAACCCAAACTTTTATGTATTGTATAAACGGTTATAATAAACAGTTTTAATGTAAACAAACTAATAAAACTTACCGTGATGCATATTGTCAGTCATACATAAATAAAACAATAAAAGCAGATTTGTGTACCAGTGTTATTATATTTTTATTAATATTTTGAATTAATTAAAATGTTCTATAACATCAGATTTTATTTTAATTTTAGTTAAAGTTTGTTGTGTGTTTTTGTCTATTATTATTATTATTATTATTTTAATATTTCTATTTTTAGTTTTTCATTTTTTTGTTTCAGGTTTAATTATTTAAGTAGTTAAACTAAATGAAAATGAGAAATGTTTTTTGGCAACTAGCTGAAAAATAAGTTTGTTTTTTAATTTTTAATTTTATTTCAGTTAATGTTTATTTTATTTCAAATAACAAAGGTTTTATCTTTACAATACCCTGTTCTGCTGTCATAAAATTATGATATATATTTTTTATTAACTGTTTAAATAATTAGGGTTATTATAGTTAACTAAAACCATACAGCAAAAGTTGTAAATTGAAAAAAATAAAATAAAATAAAAAAATAAAAAAATAAATAATAATAATAATAATAATAATAATAATAATAATAATAATTTAACATTTAACTTCAAGTACTAAAATAACAAACACTAAAGCTTAAAAAAATATAAAAAAAATAATATATACATTAATTAATAATTATGTATAAATAATTAATAAAAACTATAATAATTAATTTCAATGATACTACAATAACACTGGTATGAAAATGGTTAAAATATAAATAGCTGTGGAACAAGCAATATTCATTTAGTTAAAATGTATGAGAGTGAAAATAATTGAGTTTATTAATACAAATATATAAACTTAGTTGTTGTGTATTTAAAAATACATAGTTTATTAATTAATAAAATCAAGACTTTTTTTTATAAACTTTGATTTTATTTAAATAATTTAAATAATCAGTTATTAAACTTAACTAAAAATAAAACAAAAAGGAAAATTGTAAAATTTAATATTTTACTGAAATAAAATAAAATAAAATAAAATAAATAAAAGGCAACACTTCTCATTTTGTACTTGTACTAAAAGTACTAATATATATATATATATATATATATAAAAAAAAAAATATATATATATATATATATATATATATATATATATATATATATATATATAAATATAAGTATATATAAAATATATATAAATATATAATTTTTTTTAACTCATAAAATGACAAACAAAATAAAAAAAAAATGTAAAATGAAAACAGAAAACAAAAACTGATTCAAAATATTATAAAACCTATAATAATATCTGAATGATACTAAAATAACCCTGGTATGAAAATTAATAAAATATAATTACCTGTGGAACAAGCAATATTCATTTAGTTAAAATGTATGTGAGTGAAACTAATTGAATTTATTAATTTAAAAAAAAAAAAAAATACACAAACCTAATTGTTGTGTATTTAAAATATCTTCCATTTATTAGTACTACTGCAGAAATCTGACCCGAATCACATTAAGATTATTAGTTTGTGTTAAAACTGTCTACATGCATGAAAATGTACATGCAGTTTAAATACATACATAAATTTATGTATTATTTTTTTGAGTGAAGAAGTAAGATTTATTTTATAATCATATGGGACGCCGGCAGCACTACTATTATTTTTCTCAGGAAGTCAAAAAAAGCTATAAATTCATAATGAAGGTCCAGCAGGCGGTGCAGAAACGTGAAGGTCAAAATAAATGAGAAGCGTTGAGAATAAAGGAGCGGCTGTGAAAAACGAGCAGCTAATTTGCTCTGTAATTTTTACTGAGGTTAAGTGAAAAAAAAAAAACCTCTTGCTCTTCACTGACCTCTCTTAAAAGAAAAGTTCACCCACAAATGAAAGTTTTCTGAAAATGTCCTCACTCTCAGGCCATCCAAGATGTGGATGAGTTTGTTTCTTCATCAGATTTGGAGAAATGCACCATTACATCACTTGCTCGGCAATGGAGGTGAATGGGTGCCGTCAGAATGAGAGTCCAAACTGCTAATAAAAACATTGTGAATTACTATTGTGATGTTTTTTATCAGCTGTTTGGACTTTTATTCTGACGGCACCCATTCACATCCATTGGAGAGTGAGTGATGTAATGCTACATTTCTTCAAATCTGATGACGAAACAAACTCATCTACATCTTGGATGGTCTGAGAGTGAGGACATTTTCAGAAAACTTATTTTGTTAGTGAACTGTTCCTTTGGAGCAAGAGCGAGAGTGTTTGTTTTGTCTGGTTTTTTTTTCACTTAACCTCAGTAGAAATCAAAGAGCAAATTAGCTGCTTGTTTATCACAGGCGCTCTTTTATTCTCAACACTTCACATTTATTTTGACCTTCGTGTTTCTGCACCACCTGCTGGACCTTCATTATGAATTTATAGCTTTTTTGGAAATGTCCTCACTCTCAGGCCATTCAAGACGTAGATGAGTTTGTTTCTTCATCAGATTTGGAGAAATGTAGCATTACATCACTCGCTCACCAATGGAGGTGAATGGGTGCCGTCAGAATGGAGTCCAAACTGCTAATAAAAAACATTGTGAATTACTTGTGCATTATCGTGATGTTTTTTATCAGCTGTTTGAATTCTCATTCTGATGGCACCCATTCACATCCATTGGTGAGCGAGTGATGTAATGCTACATTTCTCCATTACGAATTTACAGCTTTTCTGAAAATGTCCTCACTCTCAGGCCATCCAAGATGTAGATGAGTTTGTTTCTTCATCAGATTCAGAGAAATGTAGCATTACATCACCCATTCACCAATGGATGTGAATGGGTGCCATCAGAATGAGAGTCCAAACAGCTGATAAAAACATCATGATAATACCACAAGTAATTCACAATGTTTTTATCAGCTGTTTGGACTCTCATTCCGACGGCACCCATTCACTTCCACTGGTGAGCAAGTAATGTGATGCTATTTTTTTTTTTAAATCTGATGAAGAAACAAACTCATCTGCATCTTTGATGGCCTGAGATTGAGGACGTTGTCAGCAAATGTAAATTTTTGGGCAAACTGTTCCTTTAAATCACTGTAATCAATAAGTTCTGATCGAGCTGTTCCTCCAAATGGGACGGGGACAGAAACCTTTTTTGACAGAAAGCATTAAAGCAGAAACACTAAAGCATTAATAATGCTTTGATGACTTGTGTCTGGAATCAGGCTTTGGTTTCTGTACCTGTTATACAGCAGGATGTCGGGTCTCCAAATGAGGGAGTCTGGAAACCGAACCGTGTTCACGCCGGGATAAGCGCTCGTATTCCACTGCAGATAGTAGTCGCTCCAATACTGCAGCACAGGAACATGACACTGAGTTGCATTCACAAGGTAAAGTCTGAATGATGATGCTTTTATTGGGAGAAAAAACAAACAAACAATAAATGTTTGTTTGTGTCACTCTCAGAAAAAAGAACAGCATTTATTATTATTCGAAATCTTTTGTTACATTATAACTGTCCTTACTGCCACTTTTGATCAATTTAATGCATCCTTGCTGAATAAAAGTACTAATTTCTATTAAAAAAACAACGTTTGAATGGTATTGTGTGTATATTATCATACCAGCCGTCTCTGTGCTCTGTCTGCTGGTTTGAGCAGATATTGATGTGCTGGATTCATGCCATTACATACATTGTTCATCGTAGCTCGTCTCATATTGGATTACTGTAGATGTGTATCTACAGCGGCTCCGTTCGGCCTTCTTAAGTGCTACATTAGCAAAATTAAAGTCTGCTATCAGAGATCATTACAGATAGGATGAAGGCCAGAGGAGAATCAAACGTTGAGTAAATGTTGGCAGAAAAATCTTAATGTCTGGCTCTGCTTCATTTGGCTCCATTAAACAGAAATGTATATAGAAGCCTGTCTCCACCACTGGTTTAAAAAATAAAAGTTACTGTGGCTTCTTGACCCTTCGCAAAAACCCGCCCTCATCTTACAATTGCATGTTATGAAGTCAAAATAGTGAGATAAAAAGTCAGAATTACGAGTTAATTTCTCAGAATTGCAAGTTTCCTACTTGGAACAGTGAGAAAAGAGACAGAATTGTGAGATTTAAATAAACTTTTCTTCTCGCAATTCCAAGATTAGTTTGCAGTTCTGAGAAATAACCTCATAATTCTGACTTTTTCTCAGAATTGTGAGTTATCTCACAATTTTGACTTCTATAATGCAATTATAAGAAGAAAGTCAGAATTGGAACTTCATTTCTCAGATTTGCAACTTTATTTCCCAGAATTGCTACTGTTTCTGAGAAATGCAACTGTTTCTTAGAATTGCAACTTTATTTCTCAGATTTGCAACTTAATTTCTCAGAATTTCTACGATTTCTTAAATTGCAACTTTATTTCTCAGAATTGCCACAGTTTCTTAGAATTGCAAGTTTATTTCTTAGATTTGCAACTTTTTTTCTCAAAATTGCTACTATTTCTGAGAATTGCAACATAATTTCTCAGAATTGCAACTTTATTTTTCAGAACTGAAACTTTCTCAGATTTGCAACTTAATTGCTCAGAATTGCAACTTTATTTCTTGGATTTGCAACATTATTTATGCTACTATTTCTGAGAATTGCAACTTCGTTTCTCAGATTTGCAACTTATTTTCTCAGAATTGCAACTTTATTTCTTAGATTTGCAACCCTATTTTTTTAAATTGCTACTATTTCTGAGAATCGCAACTTAATTTCTCAGAATTTCTACTATTTCTTAGAATTGCAACTTTATTTCTGAGAACTGCAACTTAATTTCTCAGATTTGCAACTTAATTTCTCAGAATTGCAGCTTAATTTATGCTACTATTTCTGAGAATTGCAACTTAATTTCTCAGATCTGCAACTTTATTTCTGCTACTGTTTCTTAGAATTGCAACTTTATTTATCAGATTTGCAACCCAATTTCTCAGAAATGCTACTATTTCTTAGAATTGCAACTTTATTTCTCAGATTTGGAACTTATTTTCTCAGAATTGCAACTTTTTCTATTAGATTTGCAACCTTATTTCTCAAAATTGCTACTATTTCTGAGAATTGCAACTTAATTTCTCAGAATTTCTACTATTTCTTAGAATTGCAACTTTCTTTCAATGAATTGAAACTTTCTCAGAATTGCAACTTTATTTGTCAGAATTGCTGCTATTTTTTAGAATTGCAACTTTATTTCTTAGAATTGCAACTTTATTTCTCAGAATTGCAACTTTATTTCTTAGATCTGCAACTTTATTTCTGCTACTATTTCTGAGAATTGCAACTTAATTTCTCAGAATTGCTACTGTTTCTTAGAATTGCAACTTTATTTCTCAGATTTGCAACCCAAATTCTTAGAATTGCTACTATTTCTTAGAATTGCAACTTTATTTCTCAGATCTGCAACTTTATTTCTGATACTATTTCTGGGAATTGCAACTTAATTTCTCAGAATTCCTACTATTTCTCAAAATTACAACTTTATTCCACAGATTTGCAACTTTATTTCTCAGAATTTCTACTTTTTCTTAGAATTGCAACTTAATTTCTCAGAATTGCTACCAATTCTTAGTATTGCAACTTAATTTCTCAGATTTGCAACTTTATTTCTCAGAATTTCTACTTTTTCTTAGAATTGCAACTTAATTTCTCAGAATTCCTACTATTTCTCAAAATTACAACTTTATTCCTCAGATTTGCAACTTTATTTCTCAGAATTTCTACTTTTTCTTAGAATTGCAACTTTATTTCTCAGAATTGCTATCAATTCTTAGTATTGCAACTTAATTTCTCAGATTTGCAACTTTATTTCTCAGAATTTCTACTTTTTCTTAGAATTGCAACTTTATTTCTCAGAATTGCTACTATTAGAATTAAACCTTTATTTCTTAGATTTGCAACTTTATTTCTCAGAATTGCTACTATTTCTCAAAATTGCAACTTTAGTTCTTAGAATTGCAACTTTGTTTCTCAGAATTACAACTATTTCTCAGAATTGTGACTTTATTTCTCAGAACTGCAACTTTATAGCTCTGAATTGAGAGTGTAAATCT
>CM070031.1:19761655-19809155 GCA_036247105.1 Cirrhinus mrigala | reverse complement strand
ATGAGTCACTTCATCGTGTGCTGAGCAAACTCATTATATACACGAGCGCTGGACTGGAATATCAGAGTCTGTCATGAGATCGACTTCATTTACCTTGTTAATATTCACATTCACACACACAAACACACACACAAAGTGTTTCCTCAGCCTTACTCGTCTCCCCCTACAATCTCACTGCTATTTTCATCTTTTACTCTCATTTTCCTGTCAGTTCAGCTACTGCGAAGGTCAGCGGACAATTGCTTTAGTCTTGTCTGTTATTTTAGTATTATTTTAGTATGTATTTATTTATTATAATATTATAGTATTTATTCATTTTTTCAATTAGCTTGAAAATATATATTTTTTTACATTCGTTTTACTTAAGTTCGATTTTAGTAATTTTGCTACATTTTAGTACATTTTCAGTAGCTTTTATTAATAAACAAATATATATATATATATATATATATAACTTTTTTAATAAATAAATTTGTAAATAATAATTAAATACAGTGAATGCTTTTGAAAATAAATATAAACTAATTTTGAATAAATATAAAATTAGTTTAGGTAAATAAATATAAAATAATTATGAATGAATGAATGAATAAATAAATAACATGCTAAAATTAAACTATTACATTTGTAACAAATGAATTACTTTTAATTTGTATATAAATTACTTTGATCATTTTGATTTTAGCAATATTTACACTCCTTTTGGGTTTATTTTTATTTCACTTAAATCGATTTAATTTAGTTTTTAAAGTTGCTTTGGCAAAAATTGTTTAAGTTTAAATTTCTCATATAATATTTTATTTTATTTCAGCTTTATTTTATTTAAAGGACATAACTTTTAATAGCTTTTAACTAACAATAACAACACTTATAGTAATATTAGTAGTTGAACTTTAAATTATTTTATTTTAATATTTTTATTTCATTCTTTTGTAATACTTAAAAGTATCATTTAGTATCATCCTTAATAATTATTTATTATTTTTGTTATTATTTATTATTTTTATTTATTCTAATTTCTAATTTAATTATTTATTATTTTTAGTCGTTTTTAATAATAAATAAATAAATACAAAACACTTTTTGAATAAATACATTTGTAAATAAACAAGTAAATACAGAAACTTTTAGAAAAATAAATCTAAAATAATTTTAAATAAATAAATATAAAATTACTTAAGGTAAATAAATCTAAAATAATTCTAATTCTAATGAATGAATGAATTAATAAATTATTTTTATTAGCATTTAATTTAATTTGATCATTTTAGTATTTTTAAAACTTATTGTTTAAATATCTCTTTTTATGTTTATTTTTTATTTCAGTTTTTGTAATTTTAGTACTTGAACTTCAACTTTTTTTTTTTAGTAATTTTGGCAAAATTTTAATTTTTTTTTTTTTACATTTGTTTAAGTTACCATTTTTAATATTATATTTTATTGCAGCTTCATTTCATTTAAAGGAAACCATTTTTTAACAGCTTTTTATTAACAATAACAAAACTGTTGCAAACATTGGCAACAAAAGACTATTTCTCCTGTAGATTGAAAGGCTGGTTTAAGATGTTTTTCCAGCAGGGAACAGACAGAGCTGCATGTTCACCATGATATCACAAATCAGTTTCATATATAATTTAATATGATAATCACATTCTGATTTTACATTAAATTAGACGAACTCTGGACTTGGTTTGAAACAGATGCATTAGGATTAACGTATTTTCTGCTGACATCATCAAAGTGGGTGTGGCAAAATAATACCAGCCAATAACATCATAGCACACGTTTCACTAACCAATCAAACCCTAATGTGTAAAACCAAGTCCAGTGCAACATCAAGATTCTGATACGCTCACAAATTTTTAAGGCTACAGAAGTTTAGTGCGTGTGTGCGTGTGTGTGTGTGTGTGTTTTCTCACCACATCCATGATCTGCATCAGACTGAAGCTGAAGTGAACGGTGAGCGAATGAGAGTCATTATAAACGGGTCGTTCCAGAGGATTGTAGTTTCTCATCAAGTCTTTATACAGACGCCGCTGATGCTCCCCCTGCAGAGACACTGACACACACACACACACAGAGAATGTTAACCAAAAACTGTACGACCAATCAATTTTGAAAATATTTACTACATTTAATATTTTTGTGATATGTAAAAATGTACTTTATAAATTGTATAAATATATGACTAAAATAATTTAATAATTGAAATTTAAATTTAATATAATATTTATAACTTTTTAATTTATTTATATTTTGTGTATATACGCACATATATTTTCCCCAAGATATATATAACTACTAAAAGTTTGTTACTTTAGTTGTCTGCTTTTGTCAATTTTATTAGTTTTGGTTTTATCTTTGTAAATATTTTTTACAGTTCAATTTATCTTTATTTATTATTTCAGTTTTAGTCATTTAAGTACTTGAACTTGAACTTATTTTATTTTAAATATTTCTATTTAATTTATTTTTACTAATTTAAATATCATTTATTGTTGTATTTATTTGTATTTTGTTGTATTTTATTGTTATTATTTTTTTTGCTATTTATCTATTATTTATTGTTGCATATATTTACATATATATGTATGTATATACACACACACACACGCATATATATATATATATATATATATATATATATATATATATATATATATATATATATATATATATATTAAAATAAATATTTTTATTTAATATATTTGTAGTAATTTAAATATCATTTAATATTGTATTTAATAATTATTTATCATATTTGTCCTTTATTATTTATTTATTATTTTTGTTATTTATCTATTATTATTTTATATATTTGTGTGTTAGTGTACATAACAAAATAATTAAATAAATAAATAAATCTATACATCTATATCTATATATATATAATTTTTTTATTATTTATTATTATATAAATATATGTATACACACACACGCATTATTTTGTTATATATATAAGAAATATATATATATATATATATATATATGAGAATAAGTAGTAACTAATAATTTTTTTTATTCATATATTATGTAATATTTATTATGTATTATATATAATTATTAAAAGTTTGTTATTTTAGTTATATATATATATATATATATACACAACTCTGAAGTTATTGTACAATTTGTTTGAACACCAAAATATTTTCACGTTAACATTAAATATTGTAAATGAAGAAAAACAAAAATCTGAAAATTAAGTTACATAAAGTTGTTATATTAAAATAGCACAGAGATAGTGATGCTTGTCTGATTGTGATGTGGTTAAACACACAGTTGTTGAATCCAACTGCATTTCCAAACTGCGGTTAATTGTCTGTGTTTATGGTTGACCATTTGGATTCACTGGTTAATTAGAGCTATTGCTGGTCACTGAGCATCTATTGATCAAACTTGTCTAAATAAACCTGCAAACTGTAATGACAGTATATCTATCCCACAATCCCCAACATCTGTTTATCTTTGAACTCTTTTGTTCAGCGTACTCAGGACTGATTGGTGAATCTCTCTCTCTGCATCTAAATGAAGTCGCTTTAATTGAGTTGGTGTTCAGGAGAAGCTTCAATTACACTGACGGCTCCCCGAGGAGCCCGTCTGACCCTCATGACACACGCGTCCCACATACTTATCAGGATTCACACGCAAAATCAATCAATCATTTCCTCCAGAGTGAATATGGCGTAATATCCAATCAAGAAGCTGAGGTCAATGCGTCTGAAACGGTAGTAGATCCCGGCGACCTCAGATCTCAGTCAAGAGCGCAGAACAATGACTGTAATCACACCGTCAGGAGAAATACTTTGAGAAATCGCTTGTATTTTAGAGCCAAAGAAAGTTAAAGGACACTTTAGTGTTTGTTGTATGTTTCTGAAAAGCTTTAGGTTCAGCAGAATCACATCCATCTGTTTCTCAAATCAATAGGATTCTGTCACAAGTGTGAAAATCAGTTGAGATCTTAGTAAACTCAGTAATTTTCTCAATCTCAGTAATTCTGTGGTGGAAACAAAACTGCTTAAGATCTAAGATCTCCAGGAAAAACAAAACAAAACAAAAACCAACAACAACACCCATTTAAATAAATAATATGTTATATTATATAACATTTATTTTTATACATTTTTACTATTTATAATGTATTTATATAAATTATTTTATTTTATTTTGGAAATTAAAAGAGAAAATAAAACTGAAAATGAACCTACTCAAGTTTCATATTTATCAATTATAACTATTAATAATGTATTTATTTATATAAATTATTGTACTTGTATGTATTTGTTTATTTTATTTTATTACATTTGGAAATTAAAAGAGAAAACAGACCTGGAAATTAATCTACCTACTTAAATTTCACTTTAAAAAATTATTACTATTAATAATTTATTTATATTTATTTATTTATATAAATTATTTTATTTATATGCATTTGTTCATTTTATTTGGAAATTAAAAGAGAAAATAAACCTGAAAATAAACCTACTTAATTAAGTTTCATATTTATAAATGATAAATGAATACTATTTATAATTTTATTTATATGTATATGTTTATTTTATTTGGAAATTAAAAGAGAAAATAAACCTGAAAATGAACCTATATATATATTATATTTACTTATTTTGCAAACACACACCAGATAAAAATAAATAAATGAATAATGCATAAATGAATAAATTTGAATATTAATATATTGAATATTGAATATTAATCATTTATTCATGTTTATTTATTTTGCAAAGAGAAAATAAACCTGGAAATAAACCTGTTTCAAGCTCATCAGAAACTAAACACCCATTAAAATAAATAAATAAATAAATAAATAAATAATGTAAATATGTATTTATATTAAATGTAGTTGTATTACTAAATTAATTTAAAAAGTAAATTGTATAAATTTATTTATATTTGTTTTCTTTCTTTCTTCATAAATAGAAATAAAGCTGGAAATAAACTTAAGGTTTAAGCTCTTCAGAAACAAGAAGCATGATTGATAAATAAATAAATAAATAAATAAATAAATAAATACCGAAAGCTAGATAGCTAGATAGCTAGATAGATAGATAGATATTTTGGTTAACTGGATACAAAATAGATACCAAGGAGTACCATGGTAAAATCCAGTGGACAACTAATACGGCGTATTTTTTCCGTGGTTTACCTGATAGCAGTACCATGATACGCTATTATTTAAAGTACCATGGTAATGACAGGCTACTATTAATGTGCCATAGTACACACTACAATAACATAACACAACAAAATAATATAACACAACAGAACAACAACACAAAAACTACACATAATAAGCGAACAAAACACGACAACATATCAAAACAGTGACTGAAAGCAAATTTATCCGGTTTTTTGTGAATTTATGAATGAAATCGAACGTGAATCGTACCGTGGATGAGGAGGGCAGCGGTCAGCAGATACAGAGTCCGGTCCCAGGAGCCCATGACTGTCACACCGGCACCGAAGAGTCGAGCGAGCCCGAATCTGCCGCCGAAACCACTGAAGAAACGGACAAACTCAGCTAGAACGCGCCGCCAGAACGCGCAGTGACGTGAAGCGCATGGAGAGAGGCGCGCAGATAAAGCCGCGGGTCCGGCGCTGATGAAGCTGAAGGCGGCGGGAAATCTGCGCCTCTGACTGCGACTGATCCCAGATCGGCCCTGACGCGCTTCAAGAGCACGTGTACATTAGCCAATCCGGATGACTGCAATTAAAACTAGTTAACTGTGAAATTAACAAGACAAAAATACCAAATGTGGACACCTACGTCAAATTTACGTTAACGTTATGTGCAATAAATGTCAAAGTTGTTTTTGGTCTTGGAACTTTTCTTTCAAATGTTTCAAAATACTGAAACTTTTATTTTACATCACAAGGAAGGAATAAATGTGCAGACATGACAACTTTTGCTACTAATAAAAAATTACTATAATAATAAAATAATGCATACATACATACATTTATTTATTTGAGAAATATCTTATGCATAATTTCAATTCTTTTATTTTATTTACAAATATTTTAGTCCAAAATGGCCATCTTAATGGCCAAATGCAATCAATTAGTAGTAATAAAAAATTATATATTTATACTATGTGCAAATAATATTTGAGTTAAAATTAATGTGTATTATTTTAATACTTTATTTGACTTTAAATTTGACCAGTTACAATCAAGTAACAAATAATTACTATATTAATACATTAAAACATTATATTTATACAATATTATAATACATAATAGTAACTTTAAATAATAATATATAATAATTATTATATAATAAATAAATGTGTCTGAGGGATATTTTAGTTGTGTTATATTGTAGTTTTTAAGTAATATTTTTTTATGTAAATATGATGTTTTGTCATTTTAGATGAAAATGAAAACAAAAACAAAAACATATGGATTTATACTAATATTAAATACATTAGTAAATTAACTTAAAAAATGAATTATGATTATGATTATTATTATTATTATTATTATTATTATTATTATTATTATTAATAATAATAATAATAATAATAATAATAATAATAATAATAATAATAATAAAATATTAATATTATTAAAAATTGAAACAAACCTGGAAATAAACCTCAAGCTCCTCAGAAATAAAATGCATGTATGATTAAAATAAACAAATAATACATTTATAAATTAATTAATAAATATGAATTACATTTATAAATGCATTTCAAAAAATGTGATTACCATAAATAAATATGAATTTCTTTATAATAATTTAGCTTCTTTTTAACGCCTATTTTTACATTTTTATTTCAGTTATAGTTATTTTAGCACATCAAGATTAACTAAACAAAAATGAGAAATGTCTTGAAATAAAGGCAGAAATAAACTAAAAGTATATTTTTTATATATATATATATATATATATATATATATATATATATATATATAATATATATATATATATATATATATATATATAAATATAAATATAAATATTTATATATATATATACATTTTTATTTCAAGCAACAACAACTGTTATATGGTTTATGTTTACAGTTAACTATAACGACTGTGCCAAAAACAATATCAATAAACTCTATTACAGACCATTAAATGCAGTAAATGTGAGTTTGCTGCAGTTTTAGGTCTTTTCTGCTCTGATCCTGGAGTTTTATTACTCCTGTAAAGTGTGTAAACGCCCCATTAGAGAATAACAGTCTGTGTCAAAAGGCTAAACTACCATATCACCTCATCAGCACCTCCAGAACTAATAGAGTTCTTCCTTTTTTGTGTGTGTCTCCTATATCGTACTACTTGCAAAGCCAAAGGTTTCATAAACAGCATCAACGACTTTTTTAAAAAGCACAAGCTTTTACAGATTCGTCTGGAAAGAGAAACTGTTTTAAACTGAACATAAATCACGCAGATAATAGCAATATATTTTTTTCTCTTTCCAAATAAACACATTCATACTGGTCTTAAATATGTATGTGTCAAGTACCTTCATTAATAAGTAATAAATAAAATTTAATAGATAAAAATATTTATTTTAAATATAAATTATTATTATTACATTTAAATTTAAATTTAAAAATATTTATTTTATTTTTATATATATTTTTCAGTGAACTTTTTAATGTTTAAATTCACTATGTTATTTATTTCCAGGTTTAAAAAGCTGAAAAATTCAAGATATTCAGTTTTCCTCTATACTTCCCCAGTATATTTTGCGTTTCGGACACACACACAAAACAATTAATTTTGCATTACAATTTTTTTTTTTTTTTGACAATTTCTGCAAATGGAATCCCATTTGGTGCCAGAATATTAAAAAAAAAAAAAGATTTAAATATTATTATATTTTATATATAGTTTTTATACATTTTATATACACACTGGAATATAACTTGCTTTCATTTATAAATAAAAATAAAATGTAATAAATAAAAATTCCAGGTTTAAAAAACTGAAAAATCCAAGATATTCAGTTTTCCTCACTGTATATTTTTAGTTTCG
This sequence comes from Cirrhinus mrigala, assembly GCA_036247105.1. Classification (NCBI taxonomy): domain Eukaryota; kingdom Metazoa; phylum Chordata; class Actinopteri; order Cypriniformes; family Cyprinidae; genus Cirrhinus; species Cirrhinus mrigala. The sequence goes on along the minus strand of CM070031.1, from coordinate 19,801,145 downwards.
GACACTTGGACACACACACACACACGCACAAGCACACAATTTTTGCATTACGTTTCTTTTTGGCATCCCATAAGGTGGCATAATATAAAAAAAAAAAATAAATAAATAAATAAATTTTATTTATATTTAATTTTATTTTATTTATTTTAATATATTATTTAATATATATTATTTAAATATTATTATATTTTATATATTTTACATACACATTGAAATATAACTTGCTTTCATTATATATATATATATATATATATATATATATATATATATATATATATATATATATATATATATATATATATTAAATATATTTTATATACAGTTTTTGTTTAACATACACATTAAAATATAACTTGCTTTCAATATATATATATATATATATATATATATATATATATATATATTATATATATATAATTATATTTATTATATAAAGTTTTATATACACATTGAAATATAACTTTTTCATTGAGAAATAATAATAAAATGTAATAAATAAAAATTCTAGGTTTAAAAAGCTATAACATAACATATATATATATAAAAAAATAACATTTAAACAAAAATTATATATATCTGCCTTTTTATTTATTGAGATACAATTCATTTGGTCTTGAGTACTCGTCTATTTTTAGGAAGGTGGAAATAAATCCTTAAGTCATTGATTTGTCTCTCAAATGGGCCGCAGTGACACTTTATTCCCAACCATCAATCTCCGTACAACTCACGACGGCTGTAATTAAATTCATTCAGATTGTATTTGCACTAAACGCACACTGACGGGACCCTTGAGTGATATAAAGTGCTTCTGCACCCTGGGAATTTCTAATGTGACCAAGAAACAGGATCTTCCTCCCGCCGAGAATCACCAGAGACATCTAGTGCCGACACTCAGATACTGCAAGAGTCTCCACTATCAACCTTAGCACTAAAAATGCTTGAAAATACAGAAAAATGTCAAAATGTCATAGATGTACGGCTCATCCTACATCCAACATGTCAAGGCCTCGCAGAAAAACACTGTATCTTACCGTGTTAACTGGGAAAAAATACATCAAGACATAAGCACAGACATCTGAAAACTGTCAACAATCATTTTTACTGGAAATAAATCAGAGAATTTAGTTTTGCTCTTTTAGATATGTCCATATATGCAAAAGACACGATTAAACGCTGCATAGTTAGTGCATCATTCATAATCTAAAGCGCCATGGAGGCGATGTTAGTACAGATCGAGTTGTTTTTGGGGCGTCAGGTGCCCAGCCTGTCGTTCAGGTAGCTGTTAGTCTTGGAGTCCTGCAGGAGCATGTTGGCCACGTCCAGGAACTTGTGCTCGTAAGCCAGTTTATAATGCGTGTAAACGTCCTCGCAGTAAGACAGAAGCTTCTTCAGATTCTGGCTGGAGCTCGCCGGTGCTTTGTGATGAGACATTCTGACAAAAAACACATTAAACAAATGAATCAATTCAGATTCACTCAATATATGTGTGCATATGCAACTTTATATATGCATAACAGTTCTATGAATGCACATGAGGCCAAAAAAATATTTTTTATTATTAACTTTTATTATGTGTAATTGTATTACCATGATTTACAAATATTTTAATCCAAAATGACACCAAAAATAACATATTAATAAAATACTATACATTTATATTATGCATAAAAAAATATTTGAGTTGAAATTATTTGAATATTTTTATTTTTACATTATTAAACATTTGACTCCAAATTGACCAATTACAATCAAGTAGCAAATAATTACTATATTAAAATATTATAATTTATACTATAATATATATACTATATATAATAATATAAAATAAAAATATTTCTTTTTTTTTTAAAGAAAAAATAATTAGAAAATATTTTCTCTTTTATTTTTTTCTTCATATACATTTACAAATATTAGACTCCAAAATGACACCACTGATCAAATACCATCAAGTAGTAATGAAAAAATGCTATTTTAATAAAATAATATTTCTATTATATAATAATATAAAATATTCTAGTTTAAATTATTGTGTTAATTTAATTTTTACAATTTTATTTATAAATATTTCACTCCAAAGTTACACCACTAACCAACTACAATGAAGCAATAATTAAAAATATATATAAAATAAAAATAAAAAGTAGCAGTACATATTAATATAAATATTATATGATTAGATTTTAATTATTTTATTACTTTTAAACTTTAATGTATAAATATTTGACTCAAAAACAACACCGCTGACCAATTACCATCAAGTAGTAATGAAAAAAAATGCTATTTTAATAAAATATTATATTTATATTATATAATAATATTAAATATTTTAGTCAAAATTGTGTTAATTTATTCAATTTTATTTAATAAAAATAAAAAAGTAATAGTATATTATATAATAATATAAAATATTATATGATTAGATTTAAATTATTTTATTACTTTTTAAAATTGAATGCACAACTATTTGACTCCAAAACAACACCGCTGACCAATTACCATCAAGTAGTAATGAAAAAATGCTATTTTAATAAAATAACATTATATTTATATTGTATAATAATATAAAATATTTTAGTTTAAATTACTGTTAATTTAATTTTTACAATTTTGTTCACAAATATTTGACTCAAAAATTATACCACTAAGCAATTACAATGAAGCAGTAATTAAAAATATATGTAAAATAAAAATAAAAAAGTAACAGTATATTTATATTGTATAACAATATAAAATATTATATGATTAGATTTAAATTATTTTATTACTTTTTAAAATCGAATGTACGACTATTTGACTCCAAAACAACACCGCTGACCAATTACCATCAAGTAGTAATGAAAAAATATCTAAAATTCAACTAAAAAGTAATAGCATATTTATATTATAAAATAATATAAAATATTTTAGGATTAGATTTTAATTATTTTATTACTTATTATTATTTATTTTATCTATTATTATTTTATTACTTATTACTAAAATTTAATGTACAAATATTTGATTACAAAACAACACTGTCGACCAACTACAAGTAATCAAAAGTACTCTATTAATAAAATTTTATATTTATATTATATAATAATATAAATAGTTTTAATAGTTTAATTTTCTTTTTGTGTATTTTCTTTTTTTTATACATTTCATTTATAAATATCTGACTTCAAACTACACCACTAACCAATTACAATGAAGTAGTAATAAAAAATATTTAAAAAGTAACAGTATATTTATATTATATAATAATATAAAATATTATGTTTAGATTTTAATTATTTTATTACTTTTAAAATTAAATGTACAAATATTTGACTCTAAAATAACACCGCTGACCAATTACAATTAAGTAATCAAAAATACTCTATTAATAAAATATAATATTTACTTTATACAATTATATAAAACAACAATTTTAATAGTTGAATTTTCGTTGTGTATTTTTTTTTTTATAAATTTCGTTTATAAATATTTGACTCCAAAACGACACCACTGACCAATTACCATCAAGTAGTAATGAAAAAAATGCTATTTTACTAAAATAATATTATATTTATATTATATAATAATATAAAATATTTTAGTTGAAATTATTGTTAATTTTATTTTTACAATTTTATTTACAATTTATTGAATATTACACCACTAACCAATTACAATGAAATATATATATATATATATATATATATATATATATATATATATATATATATATATATATATATATATATATATATATATATATAATAAAAATAAAAAGTAATAGTATATTTATATTATATAATAATATAAATTATTATGATTAGATTTGAATTATTTTATTACTTTTTAAAATCTAATGTACACATATTTGACTCCAAAACACCACTGACCAATTACCATCAATTAGCAATGAAAAAATGCTATTTTAATAAAATAATATTATAATTTATATTATATAATAACATAAAATATTTTACTTTAAATTATTATGTTAATTAATTTGATTTTATTTACAAATATTTGACTCCAAAATGACACCACTGACCAATTACCATCAAGTAGTAATGAAAAAATGCTATTTTACTAAAATAATATTATATTCATATTATATAATAATATAAAATATTTTAGTTGAAATTATTGTTAATTTTATTTTTACAATTTTATTTACAATTTTTTGAATATTACACCACTAAACAATTACAATGAAATATATATAAAATAAAAAAGTAATAGTATATTTATATTATATAATAATATAAATTATGATTAGATTTGACTTATTTTATTACTTTTTAAAATCTAATGTACACATATTTGACTCCAAAACACCACTGACCAATTACCATCAATTAGCAATGAAAAATGCTATTTTAATAAAATAATATTATAATTTATATTATATAATAACATAAAATATTTTACTTTAAATTATTGTGTTAATTAATTTGATTTTATTTACAAATATTTGACTCCAAAATGACACCACTGACCAATTACCATCAAGTAGTAATGAAAAAATGCTATTTTAGTAAAATAATATTATATTTATATTCTATAATAATATTAAATATTTTAGTTGAAATTTTTGTTTTAATTAAATTTTTACAATTTTATTTACAAATATTTGACTCCAAAATGACACCACTGACCAATTACCATCAAGTAGTAATGAGAAAAAGCTATTTTTTAAAATAAATTAATGTTATATTTATATTATATAATAATATAAAATAATATTTCAGTTGAAATTATTGTGTTAATTGTAAATAATCTATTAATAAAATAATACTAATATATATATATATATATATATATATATATATATATATATATATATATATATATATATATATATATGACTCTAAAACCGACCAATTACAATCAAATAATCCAGAAAGCGGGTTAATAAATATAGAGGTCCAGCCATAACCAAACTAAACATTAACTGTGTATCAGAAAAAAGGTGAATATCCTCCCAAAAAGAACATAAGCACACAATCTGTTTCTCTGTGAATGATTTGAGCTCACTTCTTCGAGACGTCCTCGAACAGGCCGGCGCTCAGCGCTCTGTGCCGCTTGAACTCCTCCAGGTAGCTGAACTCTCCTCGAAGAATCACCTTCTGATAGAGGAGCTCGGCCCAGTCCGGGCTGTAGTCGTACGCTTCGGCCAAAACGAACGCCTGCCAGAGAGAAACCAAAACAATGAGTGCAATAAATCACAGTCCTGCTGTTTTTCCCTCTGCTTTACTCTGGAAATGTCACGTTACACTGCTGCTGAGCGAATTAATGACTAGACGTCGCTCTTAAAGCAACAGTTCACCCAAAAAATAAAATCCAGTCATCATTTATTCACAGTTAGTGTGTGAATGAGATTTAGGAGCTGCAGCTGAGAGATTTTTAGCTTAAATTTTTATCGGTTTCCTTCACTTTGGATTATGGATGTGACGTGACAACATCATATGGTCGTTTGCACTACTCTTATTCTAACTTCATGATGTTTTTTGTGCTTTTGACAGCTTGACAGTCATATAAATTCCCCTAAATAATTCTTAGCCTTAACAATTACATCAATTTATTACATCAAATTAGTTTTTCTGTTTGTTTATAAATTAATGCCATGCCAGATACCATATCTACAGTATTTTCATGGCAAAATATGAAGACCAATAATTAAATAAATAAATGATTGAAGATAAAATAAACTAAAACCAAAAATAAATAATAGAAATAAATAAACATGAAAATAACAAAATAAATAAACAATCATAAAACAAACCAATATGAAAAAAATAGAACTAAATAAATATGAAAATAAATAAATGTAAATAAATGATGATAAAATAAACCAATATGAAGAGAAATAAAAATAAATAATAGAAATAAATATATATGAAAATAAATAACTAATTAAGAAGAAAACAAATCATTTATGAAGAGAAATAAGCGATAGATAGATAGATAGATAAATAAAATAAATAAATAAATAAATATGAAAACAAATGTAAATAAATGAAGATAAAATAAACCAATATGAAGAGAAATAAAAATAAATAATAGAATTAAATATGAAAATAAACAAATAATAAAAAATAAACAAACTAAGATAAAATGAACCAATTTGAAGAAAAATAAAATAAGTAAATGTGAAAATAAATAAATAATAACAAATAAATAAACTGATATGAAGAAAAAAAAATAGATAAAACAAACCAATCTGAAAATAAATAAAAATAATATAAATAAATAAAAAAAAATAAATAAATAAAATATAATAATTTATAGAGAAAAACAAAATGGAAATAATTAAATATGAACATGAATAAATTAAATAATACAAATAAATATGAAAATAAATAAATAAGACAGAAGATGAATAAAATCAAATAATTTATGAAGAGAAATAAGCAATAGATGGAAAGATAAATGTATTTATTAAAAATAATTTCTATTAATTTATATATAAATTTATTTATATTTATTTATTTTGCAAAGAGAAAGTAAACCTGGAAATAAACATAAGTTTCAAGCTCATCAGAAACTAACCACCCACCCCCATTAAAATAAATAAATAATGTGAATATTTATTTATATTAAATAAATGTAGTTGTATTAATAAATTATTTTATAAATTAATGTATTTATTTTCTTTTTTCTTTGTAAAGAGAAAATAAGCCTAAATCTTAGGCTTAATAATCTACTTAAGTTTCAAGCTCTTTAGAAACAAAGCGGATTATTAAAAAATTAATAGATAGATAGATAGATAGATATGAAGATAAAATAAACTGATATGAAGAGAAATAAAAATGGAAAAAAATAAATAAATAAATAAAGATAAAATAAATAAATATGAAGAGAAAAATAATAGAAATAATTATTTATATAAAAATAAATAAATAAATAAATAAATAAATAAATAAAGATATAATAAATAAATATGAAGAGAAAAATAATAGAAATAATTATTTATAAAAATAAATAAATAAAGAGAATTAATAAAAATAAATTACTCATGAAGAAAAATTAGATAAATAAGCAACAGATAGACGATAGACAAACAGACATATTTTTTTAAAGCAGCATGAACATCTCGCTAAACATCTCCTTTATGTCTTACACAAAAGAAATGAAGGTGTAAAGCTGTAAGTATAATGATGACAGGATTTTCATCTTTGGCTGAATGAATCAGTTAAACTGCAGCAGAGGTAAATCCTGATCGCAGTGTTTCGATATGAACAAACACAGACTCAGTGTCGAAGTGAAACCTGGTAACAGCGCGGTAAAGACACGATGGTGCTGTGGAGGTCTGCCGGCCGCAGGTTGATGACGCGCTGCTCCTGTCCGTGATTCAGAAAGTGCAGCTGAAGAGTCACCAATTTGGCCAGTTTGACGCATTTCACAGCCTGACGCACACAAGAGTCCTGAAAACACACACACACACACACACACACACACACACACACACACACACACACACACACACACACAAACAAACTATTACTATCAGATCTCATCATAAAGACTCTTTTTTTTTATTTATTATTTTAAAGTTTTCCCTGGAGAGTAAAGAGTAATTTTTGGTGTCATGTTAATTTTAAAGCAATTTTAATTAAACTCTAAAGTAAACCAATATATTTTATAAAAGCTGAAAGAGAAAACTGTAACTATATTACAGTAAAACAAAATCAAATTATATGACAGTACATTACAGAATAAAAAAAAAACAACACTATAAAATAACATAAAAACAAATAAATAATAAAAAATATCAAATAAAATATAAAATAAATAAAATAAATAAGCTTGAACAACAAAAAATAAAGGTGATTTAATTTTAATCCCCCCCCCTCAACAATTAGTTTTAAATCATAAATGATGGGAAAAGTTTGAAAATTAATACAATAAATAAATAAATAAATAAATAAATAAATATTATGAAGCATACATAAATAAATAAATATGATAATAAAAAATAAATAAATGAATAAACACATTTATTAAGATAAATTCATAACTTAATGCCATGTCAGATACCATGCATTTTGTTTGCGTGAAAACAGCGCAAAATGCAGAAATTTAATAAATAAAGAAATAAAGAAAGAAAGAAAGAGAAAGAAAATAAGAAAAATAAAAAATATGCAGATAAATAAAATAGAAATAGAAATGTACTAAAATGAATATGAATAAAATAAAATTTAATAAATAATAAATATAAAGATAAACGAACAAATACACAAATAAATAAATAAATATGGAGAGAAATAAAAAGAAATAAATACATCTATTAAATAAATAAATAAATAAATAAATAAATAAATAAATAAATAAATATTAAATAAAAAAAAAAACTACACAGAAAAAAGGTTTTTGATGATTATCTATGATAAATAATTCTATGACATTAAAAATGAATCAAGCGAATGGGTCAGGAATCACAGATTTTAGGAGTTTAATGATTGATCGGGATGGAATACCTTCGAGTAGCTCTCAGCGGCGTCTTTGAGTAAAGTCAGGACCTTCACTAGAGCGTTCTTCAGATCTGGAGTGATCGCTGGTCACAACAACACAAAAAACATCAGAGAAGCACAGAAACAGACAACTTCACTCTTTAAATGATCATATTAAACTCCATTTAATTCTCTTTTGTATCTGATATAGCTTTGCAGTCCGTCTTCTCACCCCACGGCTGTGATTCGATGATTTTGAGCTGCGTTCGCGCCGCTGCCTCGTGGTTTTCTCCGATCTCTCGGCGCATGCTGAAACACAGAGCCACCATGTTGTGCTTCTCGCTGTCGCCCGGCAGACAACGCTTGATGTAGTCCAACAGAGCCGTCTTCAGCCTGACGTTCTGTAACACACACACACACACGTTGTGTTTCCATGTTTTATGGGGACATTCCATATGCGTAATGGTTTTTATACTGTACAAACCGTATTTTCTATTGCCGTACACCTAAACCTAGCCCTCACAGGAGACTGTGCACACTTCTACTTTCTCAAAAAAACTCATTCTGCATGATTTATAAGCCTGTTCCCTCATGGGGACCTCACAGATGTCCCCACAAGGTCAAAATTTACTGGCATTACTATCCTTGTAGGGACATTTGGTCCCCATAACGTGATAAATACCAGGCACACACACACACACACACACACACACACACACACACAGAGAGACAGAAAATACAGAAAAATCTCTCACTGACTTGACTTAAAATTGAGCTTTGTATATTATTAATATACAATATTACTGTTTTAACTGTATTGTTAATCAAATAAATGCCTTGGTTAGCAGAAGAGACTTCTTTCAAAAAGAAAAAAAAAAAAAAAATTACCGACCACGAACTTTAAAATGTTAGTGCATCATATATATATATATATATATATATATATATATATATATATATATATATATATATATATATATATATATATATATATATATATATATATATATATATATATATATATATATATATATATATATATATATACACACACACACACACACACATTTTTTTCCTTAAAATTCTGAGTTTATATCTCACAAATTTTTTTTCCCCTGCACAACTGACATTTTCTTGCAGTTTTGAGTTTATTTCTTGTTATTCAGTTTTTTTTCTTTGTAATTTTGACTTTTTGCAATTCTGAGTTTATCTCACAATTTCTTTTCCTCACAATTTTGACCTTTTCTTGCTGTTCCTTTTTTTTTTTTCTTGAGTGATTTTTTTCTTTGCAATTTTGACTTTTTCACGAAATGTTTATTTTTTTTTTCTTTGCAATTTTCAGTTTATTCCTCTGAATTTTTATTTTCTCTCACAATTTTGACTTTTTCTCGCAATTCTGAGTTTGTTACTTGCATTTTTTCCTTGCAATTTTGACATAAAACTAACTTGGAACAGAAAACAAATTCCTAAATTGCAAGATACAAACCAAAAAGTCAAAATTGTGAAAAGGCAAAATTCTGTCCTTTATATTTAGTTATTTCCAGTATATATAGGTTATATCTTGCAGTTTTGACTTTTTCCTCACAATTTTGATCTTTTCTTGCAGTTTTGAGTTTATGAGTTTATTTTTTGTAATTTAGATTTTTTCTTTGTAATTTTGACTTTGCAGTTCTGAGTTTATCTCGCAATTTCTTTTCCTCACAATTTTGACCTTTTCTTGCTGTTCTTTTTTTTTCTTCTTTCTTCTTTTTTCTTTACAATTTTGACTTTTTCATGAAATTTTTATTTCTTTGCAATTTTGAGTTTATTCCTCTAAATTTTAATTTTCTCTCACAATTTTGACTATTTTTGTGCACTTCTGAGTTCTCACAATTTTTATTTCTCGCATTTTTTTCTTGCAATTCTCAGTTTATTACTTGCAATTTCTTTTCCTCACAATTTTGACCTTTTCTTGCTGTTCTTTTTTTTTTCTTCTTTTAAGTGATTTTTATTTCTTTGCAATTTTGAGTTTATTCCTCTAAATTTTAATTTTCTCTCACAATTTTGACTATTTTTGTGCAGTTCTGAGTTCTCACAATTTTTATTTCTTGCATTTTTTTCTTGCAATTCTCAGTTTATTACTTGTAATTTTTTTTCCTTGCAATTTTGACATAAAATAAACTCAGAATAGAAAAAAAGTCTAAATTGCGAGATATTAACTAAAAAGTCAAAATTGTGAAAAAAAAAAGGCAAAATTCTGGCCTTTATATTTAGTTATTTCTAGTATATATATAGGTTATATCTTGCAATTTTTCAGTTGAGTTTATTTCTTGTAATTTAGACTTTTTTCTTTGCAATTCTGAGTTTATTTCTTACAATTTCTTTTTCCAAATTTTGACTTTTTCTTGCAATTTTTTTTTTTTTTTTTTTAATTTTTCCTTGCAATTATGAGTTTATATCTCGTAATTTTGACTCTCACATTTTTGAAATTTTCTTGCAATTCTGAGTTTATATCTCGTCATTTTAATTTTTCTTACAATTTTGACCTTTTCTTGCAGTTTTGAGTTTATTTTTTGTAATTTAGATTTTTTTCCTTTGCAATTTTGACTTATTCTTGCAATTCTGAGTTTATTTCTTACTATTTTTTTCTTCAAATTTTGACTTTTTCTTGCAATTCTTTATTTTTTTTTTTTTACATTTTTCCTTGTAATTATGAGTTTATATCTTATGATTTTGACTCTCACATTTTTGAATTTTTCTTGCAATTCTGAGTTTATATCTCGTAATTTTAATTTTTCTTACAATTTTGACCTTTACTTGCAGTTTTGAGTTTATTTCTTGTAATTTAGATTTTTTCTTCGCAACTGACTTTCTTGAAATTCTGAGTTTGTCTCGAAATTGTAACTTTTTGTAATTTAAAAATTAACTTGGAACTGCAAGAAAAAAAAAAGTCTAAAATGCGAGATATAAACTAAAAAGTCAAAAACGTGGAAAAAAAAAAAAAAAAAAAAAAAGTCAAAATTCTTTATATTTAGTTATATTTAGTATACAGTAGTCAACATTAGAAGTGGATCAAAAGCTTTCATCAAATTTGTTCTAAAACCAAAAAAAAAAAATACCCATTCTTGTCTTAGGACAGCTTTGATGAACTTTATTGATCCACTTCAAATGCTGACTAACGTATATAGTTCATATCTTGCAACTTTGACTTTTTCTTGCAATTCTATGTTCATATCTTGCAATTTAGATTTTCTCACACTTTCTGGGTTTACATCTAGCAATTTTGACTTTTTCCCTTGCAATTTGGGCTTTTTCTTGCAATTCCGAGTTTATATCTTGAAATTTTAACTTTTTCTTGCAATTCTGAGTTTATATCTCGTGATTTTGAGTTTATTTCTTACAATTTCATCTCACAATTCTGACTTTTCTTCTTAGAATTGCAAGTTTATATCTATAATTTTGAATCTATATTTGAACTGTGAGAAAAAAAAAGTCTTTACCTCAAAGTTTTGAGATTTAAAAAAAAAAAAAAAAAAAAAAAAAAATGTACCTTTTTATATATATATATATTTATTTTACTGCCCCTTGGTGGAAACAAGCTTCCAAAGCTTCTTATCCTGTACATTTAGATTATTTCTGTATTTCTTATGAAATGCATTGACACTTGATCTCTCACCGACTCGACTTTCTTCCTCAGCAGCATCTCGAAGCGATGGTTCTGATGGAGCAGGTCAAAGATGTACGTCATTTCATTGTACCTGCCGATGCCTGTGAGGAGACGCACCTGCGGAGAGATGAACACAAATGATCTTCCACGACTTAGACTGACTGGTGAATGAACGATTCAGAGGTTTCCTGGCCTTCGCGAGCTCACCAGGAGTCCGTAACCGTCGCCGTGAGCCAGGTGTGTGTGACTCAGGTGTCTGGCCACCTGCAGGACCCTCACGATTCCCTCCATGTTACAGGTGAGACTGAAGCAGTCGTGAGACAAAATCAAGATCTCCACAGCTGCACACACAGACCATTCAGTTAATATTCACATTTAACATCACTTTATACTTTCACATGGATATTTACTGTATATTGCCAAAGCAAATGGAGTAGAAACAGAAAAAGGTATATTTTAATGAAAAATAATTCTGTACGACTAAATCAAACTACAGTATACTAAAAATAAATACTATATTAAATTACATTACACAATTAAATAAAATGAAATTGAACAAATAATAAATTAAACTAGTTAAAAAAGTTCGTCAAGACAAACTTTAGGTTGGCTTGAGAAAGCCGCACCAGAAAAATTTTGAAGTTTAAAAAGTTTTTTTTTTTTTTTTTTTTTAAGTTTGATGGTCTTCAGTCTGAAATAGTTTGAAGTTTAAAATAGTTTTAAAAGTTTGAATGTTTTGAAGGCAATACAGTTGCTAGCATAATTATCAAGTTGCTAGCATGTTTCTACCATGATTAGCAAGTTGTTAACATGTTGCTCATGTTGCATGCATGTTTTTAGCCTGATTAGCAAGATACTAACATGTTACTAATATGTTTCTAGCATGATTAACATGTTGCTAGCATGTTTCTAACATGATTAACAGGTTTCTAGCATGTTTCTAGCATGATTAGCAAATTGCTAACATTTCTCTTATGATTATCAAGTTGCTAACATGTTTTAGCATGATTAACAAATTGTTAGCATGTTGCTAACATGTTTTTAACCTGATTAGCAAGATGCTAGCATGTTGTTAGCATGTTTCTAGCATGATTAGCATGTTGCTAACATGTTTCTAACACAATTAGCAGGTTGATAGCATGTTTCTAACATGATTAACATGTTTCTAACATGTTTCTAACATGATTTTAGTATGATTAGCAAGTTGCTAGCATGTTTTTAGCATGATTAACAGGTTGCTAGCATGATTAGAATTGAATAGAATTGAATTAGCAAGTTCCTAGCATGCTGATAGCATGTTTCTAGCACGGTTAGCAGGTGCTATCATGTTTCTAGCATGACTCTAGTATGATTAACATGTTGCTAGCATGATTAGCAGGTGCTAGCATAATTAACAAGTTACTAACATGATTCTAACATGATTAACATGTTATTAGCATGTTGCTAGAATGATTAGCAAGTTATTTACACATTTTGCTAGCATGTTTCCAGCACGATTAGCAAGTCACTAGCATGATTCTAGCACGATTAACATGTTAATAGCATGTTGCGAACATGATTAGCCAGTTATTAACATGTTGCTAGCATGTTTCTAGCATGATTAGCAAGTCACTAGCATGATTCTAGCATGATTAACATGTTAATAGCATGATTCTAGTTGTTAGGCTTGGCTAGACAGATAAATAGATTAGAAATATTAGAATGGACATTTGAATTGATCAGAAATAGTACATAGAAGGGAAGTCTTGATTTAGTCTCAAGGGATTCTGGGAGTTTAAGTTTGAATTTTGACAGTTGGAGTTTGAATCGTGTTGCTCATTTGAACATTCCGTCAATGTAAGTCTATGGGATTTTTATGAAAACTATAAGTCGGATCAGTTAGAAAAGAGACGGCACACTGAGTCAGATCAGTCTGAAGAGCTGGGCTGAGTTTGGTGGTTGTAGCTTGAAAGCTCCAGGAGGAGTAGCGTTCAGAAATTTGGCTAAGAAGAAGAATAATAAGCTTAAGTAGCAGATCAGTACTTTCTCAAGCCAACCTAATAAAACAAAAAGATATTGTTTGCACTCACTGCAGCTGAGCTCTGACAGCGGTATGGTCGGGATGCTGTCCAGTAGTTCGGTTCCCACCAGGTTTGGGTCTCCACACAGTTTGGCCAGCTGGAGGAACGTCTCTCTCCCGTCGGCCGGTCCGTACATCAGCCGCTCTCCTGAACACAGACAGACATTACTTACACACTTATAGCAGTCGGAGTACAAACATGTATAATGTTACAAGAGATTCTATTTCAAAGAAATGCTGTTCTTTTCATCTTTCTATTTACCAAAAAATTTAATGGTTAACAGTTTCCACAAAAATATTGGGCAGCACAACTGTTTTCATCATTGATAATAATCAGAAATGTTTCTTGAGCAGCAAATCAGCATAATAGAATGATTTCTGAAGGATCATGTGACACTTAAGACTGGAGTAATGATGCTGAAAATTCAGCTTTGATCATAGGAATAAGTTACATTTTACAATATAATCACACAGAAAACAGATATTTTAAATTGTAATAATATTTCACTTTGTTTTTTATAACGGAAAACTGCAATGTACTTAATGAAAACGTCAAAAAATACATTCATTATTGGGAATAAAATAAACATGAACTGAAATATAATAAAATATAAAAAACTAATACTAGTAAAACTAAAAACTTAAACTAAATGCAAAACTAATAAAAACAACAAAAATACAAGAAAATTATTAAAACTTTAATATTAAAATAAACAATTAAAATTAAAACAGAAAAAAAAAATAAATGAAAACAGAAAATATTTTAAAAAAAGTAAATAAAAAATTGCAATGTACTTAAATTAAAACCACAAAAAAACAGAAATAAAATAAACATGAACTGAAATATAATAAAATAAAAAACTAATACAAATAGAACTAAAACTTAAATTAAAAACTAATAAAAAAGGACAAAAACACACAACAAAATTATTAAATTATTAACCCTATCCCTAACCATTAAAATTAAAATAAAAACAGAACATTTCAAAAAATACAAATATAAAATTGAAATGAAAACAGAACAAAATTAAAATGAAATAATAAATAAATAAAATAAAAATGAAAACTTTGTAAAATATTAAAATAAAACAAAATGTAAATATAAAATTGAAATAAAAAGAAAATTTCTTTAAAACATTAAAACAAAAACATAAATAATATTACAAAATTAAAAAGAAAACAAAATACAAACATAAAACGAAAACAAAACACATGAAATGACATAAAATGAAAACAGAAAATGCAGAAATAAAATATAAAATTAAAACAGAAGAAAAAAGTTAAAAGAAAAAACAAAAATGTAAAACTAAAAAAAAAAAAAAAAAAAAAAAAAACTTAAATGTATTTTTATTTATGACTCTGGACCACAAAACCAGTAATTTTTTCTTTAAATTGAGTTTAAACCAAATTTTTTAATAGGCTTTCCATTGATGTATGATTGATTAGGATAAGACAATATTTGGCCGAGATACAACTATTTGAAAATCTGGAATCTGAGGGTGCAAAAAAAAAAAAAAAAAAAAAAAAAAAAAAAAAAAAAAAATCAAAATACTGAGATCCCCTTTAAAATTGTCCAAATGAAGTTCTTAGCAATGGATATTACTAAACAGAAATTAAGTTTTGACATATTTACAGTAGGACATTTACACAATATCTTCATGGAACATGATCCTTACTTAATATCCTAATGATTTTTGGCATAAAAGAAAAATCAATAATTTTGACCCATACAGTGTATTTTTGACAACTGCTACAAATATACTTGTGCTACTTAAGACTGGTTTTGCGGTCCAGGGTCACATTTATAAAATGAACTACTAGTGCAATATCCTCCCACTGACTCGATCTGAGTTCTCACCAGTTTCTCCCTCCTGAGACGAGGCGAGCAAACCCTCCAGCACAGCGGTGGTGATGAGTCGGGCGACGGCGTCGGGCTGCAGACCCTGAACGCTGATGAAGGCCTGCGCGCGTTTATAGCGGTCTGACTGCTGCGAGAGCAGGACCTTCTTCAGAACCGCCTCGGGCTCCTCCGACGAGATCTCAGCGTACGAGCACTGCAGCTCCTGCACACACAGAGACACGTGTGACGATTTACCCACATAAACAGACTTGTGCTGTGTTTTACAGACATTACGGACCTTCGAGAGCTCGTAGAGGCTCAGCACTTGTTTGCAGTAACTCTTGCCGTTGCAGCACTGATCCACCAGCTGCTTGAGCTGAACCAGCACCTGATCGTCCAGCGACGGCACCACCACGAACGACGACAGGCTGCTCATGCTGGGAGCTTCAGACACAAGAGAACAGCCACAGAATCAACTTTCAATTCATAACAACAGTCTGATATTAGCATGTCGCTAAGCTAACGAGTCAATACTCGTTAAAAATACATTAAATACACTGAATTACTGGTAGAACTGTTTGGTTTGTAATAAGACAATGATTTTTTGTAGATTCTTTTTGGGAGTGAATAAAACAATAGTTTGCCATTAGCATATCGCTAAGCTAACGAGTCACTACTCTTAAAAATACATCAAATACACTGAATTACTAGTAGAAATGTTTGCTTTGTAACGAAATGGAAACATTTTTTTTGTAGATTCTTTTTGGGGGTGAATAAAACAATAGTTTGCTGTTAGCATGTCGCTAAGCTATTAACTCAAGACTCTACAAAGCATAAAACAACAACAACAACAACAACAAATTAAATCAATGCGTGAAACATTTGTTTTGTAATAAGGTGGAACAATTTTCTACAGATTTTTTCAGTACGGATTAAAAAAATGTGATTACAATAGTAGTTTCCATTAGCATGTTGCTAACGAATCAATACTCTAAAAATCTTATCATTTGCAGTACTAAATAAAATGTGATATTAATATATTTGTTATTATATTAGTCTAAAATATTAGTTTGCCATTAGCATGTTGCGAAGCTAATGACTCAATACCCTTAAAAAAATACATTAAATAAACAGAATTATTGGGTAAAATGTAATATATATGGAACAATTTTCTGTTGATAGGTAAATAAAATCTGATTAAAATAACAGTTATCCATTAGCATGTTGCTAAGCTAAAAAAAAAAAAATACAAACAAATATTGGGCTTACAAATGTACACAAATAGTGGTAAAATAGTGCATTTTTAATTAGATTAAACTAGGTTGTTGTAGTATTGAATAAAAATCGCAATTAATAATTTGTCGTTAACATAGCTAAGCTAACAAAATGCCTATAAACAAGAAATACATACAGAAATACTGTAAACACTCAAGATAATGTATCTAGTATGTGCATTGTAAATGTATCTGTGTGTACATTTAATTAAACTATGTTTTTAAGGATATGTTTCAGTATTGAATAAAATGAAGAAAATTCAGCTTTGCATCACAGGAACAAATTACATTTTAAAATATATTCACATAGAAAAGAACTATTTTAAATTGTAACTAGATGAGTAAAGTTTGAGAACAAACTTTAAGTTGGCTTGAGAAAGCCTAGCCTGAAAGTTTGAAGCAGTTGTAAAAGTATGAAAGCAGCTAGCATGATTTAACACATTGCTTACATGATTTAACATGTTGTTAACATGTTTTAACATGACTAGCTTATTGCTTGTATTTTTATAGGCTGATTACAATGTTGTTAGCATAATTTGCAAGTTACTAGAATGTTGTCTAACATGGCTAACATGTTACTAGCTTGTTGTTAACATGATTGGCATGTTGCTAGCATGATTAGCATGTTACTAGCATGTTTCTAACATGATTAGCATGCTAATACCATGTTGTTAACATGATTAGCAAGTTACTAATATGTTTTAGCATGATTAGCATGTTACTAGCATGTTGCTAGCATGATTTAGATCGCTAGATAGATTAGAAATATTAGAGTGGAAGCATAAATGAGTCTAAATTGATTAGAAATAGTACATAGAAGGGAAGCTTGATTTAGTCTCAAGGGATTCTGGGAGTTTAGATTCAAATTTTGTCAGTTTGAAGTTGAAGAGTGTTGCTCACTTGAACATTATGTCAATTTAAGTCTATGAGATTTTTGGTGGTTTTGATAGTCTGGTTTATGAAAACTAAGCCGGATCAGTCTGAAAAGATACAGCACACCGAGTCAGACCAGTCTGAAGGTCTGGACCGAGTTTGGTGGTTCTAGCTTGAAAGCTCTAGGAGGAGATAGATACCGAAATCTGGCTCAGAAGAAGAATAATAACTAGATAAAAAAGTTTGTCAAGACAAACTTAAAGTTGGCTTGAGAAAGTTGGAACAGAAAGTTTAAAAAAAGTTTTAAAAGTTTATAAAAAGTTTAAAAAGTTTAAGAAGTTTTAAAAAGTTTTAAGTTTGATGGTTTTCAGTCTGAAATAGTTTGAATTCTAAAGTAGTTTTAAAAGGTTAAAGTTTGGATGTTTAGAAGGCAATACAGTCTCAGATAGATGTGACTAGCATGATGTTATAATGATTAGCAAGGTACTAGCATGTTGTTAGCATGCTTATAGGATTATTAACAAGTTACTAGCATTTTACTAGCACGGTGCTAACATAATTAACAAGTTGCTAGTATGTTTCTAGCAAGATTAGCAAGTTAGTAACATGTTGCTAACAAGATTGTAGCATGATTAACATGTCGTTAGCATGTTACTAGCATGATTAACAAGTTACTAGCATGTCGCTAACATGATTAGCAAGTTACTAACATGTTGCTAGCTTGTTTTTAGCATGACTAGCAAGTTACTAGCATGTTGTTTGCATGATTAGCAAGTCACTAGCATGTTGTTAACATGATTAGCAAGTTACTAGCATGTTGCCAACATGATCAGCAAGTCACTAGCATGTTGTTAGCATGATTAACAAGTTAGTAGCATGTTGCTAGCATGATCAGCAAGTTACTAGCATGTTGTTAGCATGATCAGCAAGTTACTAGCATGTTGCTAGCATGATCAGCAAGTTACTAGCATGTTGTTAGCATGATCAGCAAGTTACTAGCATGTTGCTAGCATGATTAGCAAGTTACTAGCATGTTGTTAGCATGATTAGCAAGTTACTAGCATGTTGCTACCATGATTAGCAAGTTACTAGCATGTTGTTAGCATGATTAGCAAGTTACTAGCATGTTGCTAGCATGGTCAGCAAGTTACTAGCATGTTGCTACCATGATTAGCAAGTTACTAGCATGTTGCTACCATGATTAGCAAGTTACTAGCATGTTGTTAGCATGGTCAGCAAGTTACTAGCATGTTGTTAGCATGGTTAGCAAGTTACTAGCATGTTGTTAGCATGGTCAGCAAGTTACTAGCATGTTGTTAGCATGATTAGCAAGTTACTAGCATGTTGTTAGCATGATCAGCAAGTTACTAGCATGTTGTTAGCATGATTAGCAAGTTACTAGCATGTTGTTAGCATGATCAGCAAGTTACTAGCATGTTGCTACCATGATTAGCAAGTTACTAGCATGTTGTTAGCATGGTTAACAAGTTACTAGCATGTTGTTAGCATGGTCAGCAAGTTACTAGCATGTTGTTAGCATGATTAGCAAGTTACTAGCATGTTGTTAGCATGATTAGCAAGTTACTAGCATGTTGTTAGCATGGTTAGCAAGTTACTAGCATGTTGTTAGCATGGTCAGCAAGTTACTAGCATGTTGCTACCATGATTAGCAAGTTACTAGCATGTTGTTAGCATGGTTAGCAAGTTACTAGCATGTTGTTAGCATGGTCAGCAAGTTACTAGCATGTTGTTAGCATGATTAGCAAGTTACTAGCATGATTCTGGTTGCTAGGCATAGATAGATAGATATATAGATAGACAGATCGATAGATAGACAGACAGATAGATAGATGAGTTTGAATGAGTTTAAATGGATTAGAAATACAGTACATAGAAGGGAAGTTTGATTGAGTCTCAAGGGATTCTGGGAGTTTTGTCAGTTGGAGTTTGAAAAGTGTTGCTCATTTGAACATTCCGTCAATGTAAGTCTATGGGATTTTTCCCCAATTTTAATTGTCATTTTTAGGAAAATCCTAAGTCCGATTAGTTAGAAAAGATACAGCACACTCGGTCGGATCAGTCTGAAGATCTGGGCTGAGTTTGGAGTTTGTAGAGTTAAAGCTCTAGGACGAGTTTGTGTCGACAGATTTAGTCTCAGAAGAAAATAGCATATCACTAAGTTGGCTTTCTCAAGCCAACTTAATAATGTCACAATATTACTGATTTTATTATATTTTTTGACCAAAATAAATGCAGACCTGATGAGCATAAAAGACTTTTCTTGTTGGGAATGTGGATTTAACGTGTTAAAATACTACCAATAAATCTAAACAAGAAATGCAATCATAAAACAGATGAAATCACTCACATGATGGCAAACTGCGTCTGGTTTCTCCATCAGGACTGTGCAGTTCAAGCTGCAGCTCTCCGCTCGCCAAACCACGACACTTCAGCACCAGCCACATGTCTTTGTGAAACAAACCGAAATATCGGCACACGCGGCTCGCTTCGTTCACGCCGCCCTCGTCCAGCAGCTGCGCCACCAGAGCGGCCAGAGCCTTACGCTCCCCTCCGGACAACACGCAGTCGTCTTCGGCCGCCGGGAGCCCGTCCAGACTCAAATACGCCGGGTCGTCCAGAGCGGCCATTTTGGAGAAGGAAAACTCCTTGAGGAGGTTTTGGAAGGAGTCTTCGGAGAGGGCCGAGGGGGCGAAGAGACTCTCGCGCTCCAGAGCCGTGTGAAGCACCAGCCAGTGGGTGCGACTCTCCCACTGGCGCTTCTCCAGCGCGGCGAGACGCGGGACGGGCGGAGGAGGCTCGCGACGGGACAGCCAGTGACCCGCCAGACCCAACAACAGGCAGCGCTCCTGCAGCTGAACCAGCTCTGAATCAGACTCCAACGGCTCCTGAGCGGGAAAACATGGGATTTAACAATGCTGAGAAACAATGCAATTTATAAAATATAATATTAATAATAACAATAATAATATTATTATAATGACTACAATAATTATTATTACCAACAAGTCAAACAAAATAATTACAAATGCAATATTTCACTGTAAAAAAAAAAAAAAAAAAAAAATCTAAAACTTAAAAGTAAAAAAGTAACTATTATTACTACAATAATGAAAGACTTTACTGTAAAATATCATCTAACACAATTTTTACTATAATTATGAGTACAATAATTATTACCCAAAAAAAAACAAAAAACAAAATTACTATTGTAATATTTCACTGTAAAATAAAATTGTAACATCTCAGAAATTAATATTATTATTACCATAATTATTACTACAATAATTATTATTACCAAAAAAAAAAAAAAAAAAAAGAACTATTGTAATATTTTATTGTAGTATAAAATTCTAACACTTAAGAAATTAATTATTATTACTATAATTACTACAATAATTGTTATTAGAAAAAAATCTAACAAAATATTTACTACTGCAATATTTCATTGTAAAATAAAATTCTAACACTTAAGAAATTAATATTATTATTACCATAATTATTACTACAATAATTATTATTACCAAAAAAAAAAAGAAATCAAACAAAATAATAACTATTGTAATATTTTACTGTAGAATAAAATTCTAGCACTTAAGAAATTTATATTATTATTACTATAATTATTACTACAATAATTATTATTAGAAAAAAAATTACAAATTACTATTGTAATATTTCACTGTAAAATAAAATTCTAACACTTTAATAATTATTATTATTATTACTATACTTACTACAATAATTATTATTGGAAAAAAAAAAAAAATCAAACAAAATAATTACCAATATAAGATTTTATTGTAAAATAACATCCATCACTAATTTGTTTTTTATTATAATGACTACAATAATTATTATTACCAAAAAATCTAACAAAATAATGACCATTGTAATATTTTCCTGTAAAATAAGTCTAACACTTAAGAAATTAATATTATTATTACTATAATTATGACTACAATAATTATTATTATCAAAAAAAAAAAATCTAACAAAATAATAACTGTTGCAATATTTTACTGTAGAATAAAATTCTAGCACTTAAGAAATTAATATTATTATTACTATAATTTCTACAATAATTATTATTAGAAAACAAAATCTAACAAAATAATTACTATTGCAATATTTCACTGTAAAATATAATTCTAACACTTAAGAAATTATTATTACCATAATTATTACTACAATAATTATTATTTCCAACAAATCAAACTAAATAATTACCAATGTAAGATTTTACTGTAAAATAACATCTAACACAAATTTGCTTTTTATTATAATGACTACAATAATTATTATTACCAAAAAATCTAACAAAATGACAACTGTAATATTTTCCTGTAAAATAAAAGTCTAACACTTAAGAAATTAATATTATTATTACTATAATTATGACTACAATAATTATTACAAAAAAATAACTTTTGTAATATTTTACAGTAGAATAAAATTCTAACACTTAAGAAATTAGTATTACTATAATCATTACCATAATTATTACAAACAAATCAAACAAAATAATTACCAATGTAAGATTTTACTGTAAAATAAAAGTCTAACACTTAAGAAATTAATATTACTATAATTACTACAATAATTATTATTAGCAAAAAATCAAACTAAATAATAACTTTTGTAAAATTTCACTATAAAATCCAATTCTAACACTTCAGAAATTAATATTATTATTACTATAATTATTACTACTACAATAATTATTATTACCAACAAATCAAACAAAATAATTACTAATGTAAGATTTCACTCTAAAATAACATCTAACACTATTTTTAGTATAATTATAACTACAATAATTATTATTACAAAAAAATTACTACAAAAAATTAACAGTAATATTTTAACTGTAAAATAAAATTCTAACACTTGAGAAATTAATATCATTATTACTATAATTATGACTACAATAATTATTATTACCAAAACAATCCAACAAATTAATGACCACTGTAATATTTTATTGTAAAATAAAATTCTAACACTTGAGAAATTTGTATTATTATTACTATAGTTATTACTACAATAATTATCATAACAAAAAAAAATTAATTACCATTGTAATATATCATTGTAAAATAAAATAACACTTAACATAATTATTATTACTATAATTGTTACTACAATAAATACCAAAACATCAAACAAAAAAATTGCCAATTTCACTGTAAAATAAACATCCAACACTAAAGAAAATAATAATAATAATAATAATAATAATAATAATAATAATAATAATAATAATAATAATTATTATTATTATTATTATTATTATTATTATTATTATTATTATTATTATTACTAATACTACTTAAATTAAATAACAACAGTATTTATATGAACAATAATGGTAATAAAAATAAAAAATAAAATTACTACAGTTATTGATATAATTAGTATATAATATAATAATATAATATATAATATTACTAGAAAAATATAAACCAAAATTTTTTTAACTGTGAAAGAAAAAAAAATTGATTTAAAAAACATGAAATGATGATGATACTACTACTACTACTACTACTACTACTACTAATAATAATAATCATCATCATCAGTTGTATAAGTATTACAAAAAAATGCAACAAAATGAAAAGCAAGTAATCCACATGATTGACACTTCATCTGTGTATTTTACTATTCTCGCATTGCCACAGAGAATTATGGGAAATGCAGTGTGGTCACACAACCTCATATAACAGCTAAAGGAAGTATTTTATGACAAACCTCGCTCTGATTGGTGGCTGCCACAAATGTTTTAATGACGTTTTAAGGTGAAAAGATACATTTTAAAACTAGATGCATCAGAAAGCCTGGCAAAGCCTCACCTCAGCCTGAGACAGGAAGAACCGACAGGCCGCCTCGGGCTGGACGCGATCCGTCTTGAGCTGCTCATGGCATCTCCTCCAGAAGGCCAGCCGCGTCTCCTGCCTCTCCCACTGACGCTTCTGCTTATGAGCGCTCAGATCTCGCAGCAGCTGCTCAAAGACGTGAGGAAGAAAGGTTTAAAATGTTCCCTAAAGTGTCTTGGGAAACTTTAAGTTTTGGAGGTATTTAATAACTTTAGGGCAAAAAAAGCGATTATATAACAATTTTACAAAATACTACTCGTCTCTGACCTCATTTATGATCAGGCAGTCGATGGGCAGCTCGGCCAGCTGAGCGACTTTCCTGGCCTGCGTGAAGAGGCCGATCTCCTGCAGCTCCTGCATGATCCTCCTGCACTCGTCCTGCAGGCTGGCACTGGAATAATCGTCCAGCAGACGCGCGGACAGCGGCACGGGAGTGTCTGACAACACCTGACTCAACTGACTGAGCTTCTTAAAGTCAGGACCTGGACAACAGAACACATATTAAAAGTCTGAAAGTCTGGAATAATTAATGTGTTTTAATGCTTGTGAAAGAATCTTTTGCTCAGTGAGACTCAAAAAATACAGTAAAAAAAAAAAAAAAAAAAAAAAAAAATTTATTTTCTGTTTTCATTTTCATTTTATTTTTGTATTTAATTTATGTTTTCCTTTTATTTCTTAAGTTTAGTAACTTCTTGTATGCTGTCATTTTTAGTATTTTTTTTTATTTTATTTTAATATATTTATACTTTATTTTCCTTTTAATTTTGTTCTTAAACTTTTTTTTTTTTTTTTTTTCGGTTTTCATTTTAATTAAATGTTTTCATTTTCTGTTTTCATTTGACATTTTTGCTAATGTTTAGTTTTCAGTTGAAATTTACATTTTGTTTTCGTTTTTTTATATATTTTCTGCATTCATTTTCTTTTCTTTTTTTAATTTTCAGTTTTCTTTTTTTAATTTTTAAGGTCTAAGTAATTTTGTTTGTTGTATGTTATTGTTATTTTTTACTGTTTTTATTTTATTTATTTTTTTGTTTTCCTTTTAATTTATGTTTTTATCATTTTTTTAATCATTTTTTTCTTTTTGTCTATAATATAGTTTTATAAAGTTATATAATTATTTTTTTATTCGCCTTTTTTTATTTTTTAGGTAAATTCTCTTTTGTGTTTTACTTTTTTTACGTTTAATTTTACTTTTAGACTATTTATTTTTTTATATTTTCTGTTTTTATTTTTATTTATTTTTTCATTTTCTGTTTTCATTTACTTTTTTTGTTAATATTTTGTTTTCAGCTTAAGTTTTTTTTTACATTTTCTGTTTTAGTTTCTTATTTTTAAATATTTTCTGCTTTTATTTTATTTTTGAATTTTCAGTTTTCCTTTTAATTTTTAAGGTTTTTGTTTTTTTGTATGTTATTATTTTTTTTCTGTTTTTATTTTTATTTTTTTTAATTTTGGTTTTCATTTTTATTTTTTTTTTGTATTTTCTGTTTTTCTTTTAATTTTTGAGTTTTGTTTTATGTTTTTGTCATTTTTTATTAGTTTTTTTCTTTTAAATGTCAATATAGTTTTTTAAAGTTATTTTTATTTATTTAATTTATTTTAATTTTTTCTATTAGTAGTTTTGTTGTAAATTTTCTTTTTTTTTACTTTTAATTTTACTTTTAAACCTTTTTTATTTAATTTTTAAAATATTTTCTGTTTTCATTTTTAATTCAAATTTTGCATTTTCTGTTTATTTAAAAATTGTTAATGTTTTGTTTTCAGTTAAATTTTATTTCTAGATTTTCAGTTTTTTTGTTTTTTTTTACAAACATTTTCAGCTTATGTTACATTTTTTATTTTATTTTTGAATTTTCAGTTTTCCTTTTAATTTTTAAAGCTTTAGTAATTTAGTTTGTTTTATGTTACTGTCATTGTTATGAGGTTTTTTTTTTTTGGTTTTTATTTTATTTTTTATATTTTCGTTTTTCGTTTTTTTTTGTATTTTCTGTTGCCCTTTAAATTTTTAATTTTTTAAGTTTTGTGTTATGTTATGTTTTTGTCTTTTTTTTTTCCATTTTTCTATTTTTAGTTTTGTTGTAAATTTTCTTTAGTTTTAAGAAAATGACACTGACACTGTGACACTGAAGACTGGAGTAATGTAATAAAACTTAAACTATATTCACATAGAAAAGAGTTATATTAAACTGTAATAATATTTCAAATTTTTTCTGCTTTTACAGTATTTTTTATTTAAATAATGCAGCCTTGGTGAACAGAAAAGAGTTCTTTCAAAAACATTATTCCAAACTTTTTTCCATTGCAAATGTAGACCCTTGTAAATGTGTTTTAGAGCTAAAAATCGATCGTGAATCTCAGTCTGACCGTTGGATTTGAGCAGTCGCTCCATGTCCACCAGCAGCTGAAGCAGACGCCGCAGCTCGTACTGAGTCCTGCTCTGTTTCAGGAGCGTCAGCAGCAGAACCGAAGCCTGAGCCTCGACCCACTGGACCGGCAGCACGTCTGAACTCAACACCACACTGCTGCTCCGCAACTACACACACACACACACACACAACCACAGACAACAGGGGTTAACACAGAATACCAGCAGATGGGGAAGAAGCAAACCTGAGTGCGACCTGAGTGAGATTACATTGAGCAAACACTTCTGGAAGTCCAGCAGTTTGTCTTTTGCTCGCTGATAGTCTTTGTAGTCCGAACAGAATTCATACATGTGCAGCATGTAAATCAGCGGAGACTCCTGCAAGAAAATAAAGAGACGTTTATGAAATAACATTAATGCACTTAACTTCAAAATGTCATTTTATAAAGAAATTAATACTTTTATTGATCAAGGATGCACTGAATGGTTCAAAAGTGACACTAAAGACATTTATAATGTGATGTGAGATTTGTATTTCAAATAAACGCTGTTCTTTTGAACTTTGTTTTCATCAAAGAATCCTGAAAAATAAAGTGTATCATGGTTTCCACAAAAATATGAAGCAGCACAACTGTTTTTAATCTGCGAAGAAACCACAATAAACATTAAACTACATCAGTATTATTATTGTTTAACTAAACATATTAAAATCATTTTTGTTAATTGAAAAAAAAAAAAGCTTAAATAAATATCAATATTAAAAATCTTTAAACTTACATGAAATAAAATAGTTTAAAGTAGTACTAAAATGACTAAAAGTAAAATAAATATAACTTATAAAATTGATAAACTTTTAAAGTTAAAAATGTTAATAAATATTAATAACACTAAAATGATGTTGAACAAAATATTCATGTAAAAAAAAAGGAATATGGACACCTGAAAAAGTCAATTATCTTAAAATATAAAAATGAAAATTAAATTAAAATGAAGAAGTAAAATTCCTGAAACTAAAAACAACAATAACAAAATATAAAAGTTAAAAGTATAAATTAATAGAAATAACATAAAAAAATATTAAATAAAAATAAAATAACATAAGAAATTAATACAAATGAGAAAAATATGTAAAATTACTCAAATGTAAACTAAAATTAAAATGAAAACTGGAAATAAAAATTCTAAATAAATAAGCAAAATTCTAAATATTAATAAATATTATATTTTAAATAATACTGAACTACATATTTATGCATATTTTACAAAGTAAAATGAAATAAAATAGCTGAAGTGCTACACTTACTAAAACAAAAATAAAATACATTTAATATAATATTAAAGCCAAATATTAAAAACAAATAAAAATGACAAAAACACTTAAAATTACTAAAAAGCAAATTAAAATTAATATGAAAGCGGAACATGGGAATTTTAAAGGTTTTATTAATTTTATTTGTTTTATGTTTTTGTCATTTTTATTACAAATATTTAAACTTTTAATTCTACTTTTAGATTTTCTGTTTTATTAAATGTTTTATATTTTCTGTTTTCATTTTTATTTGTATTTTTTTTTGCTTTTATTTCCTATTTTTACGTTTTGTTTTTTGTTTTTGCCTTGTTTTTTTAATTATGTCTATATTAAAACAAAAAATAAAATACATCTAATATAATATTAATAAATAAAAATTAAAGCCAAACAGAAATGAAAACTAATAAAAATTAAAAAAAAAACAAAAAAAAAACAAACATAAAATTACAAAAAAAAAAGTAAATTAGACTTAATATGAAAATGGAGCGTGGTAATTTTAAATGTTTTAGTAATTCTACTTGTATGTTTTTGTCATTTTTATTGCTAATTTTTGTTTTTATTTTTTACATTTTCATTTTTACGTTTTATGTTTTTGTAATTTTTTATTAGTTTTTCTTTAATTATGTCTATATTAAAACAAAAAAATACATCTAATATAATATAATAAATACAATTTAAAATAGAATCCAATTTAAAATAGATCCAAATAGAAAACTAATAAAAAATGACAAAAATACATAAAATGACTAAAAAGTAAATTAAAATTCATAGGAAAACAGAACATGTAAAAATAAAACTGATTTAATATATTAATAAATGCAATTATAATATATAAATAATACTAAAATAACACTTAACTAAACATTAATGTAAAAAAGAAATGTAACATGGACACCCAAAAAAAGTGACCTTCAAAAATATAATAAATATAATAAATATTGAAATTTTACTAAATAAAATCTAAAACACACACACACACACACACACATATATATTTATATTATAGGTGCCAAGAAAGTTGAGTTATGTCTTTGAAATTAAGCTGAAATAAAATATAATAAAATATAAATATTAGATGAAATCTTTAAATAAAAATTTAAAATGACACTGATAAAACATAAAAGTAAAATAAATAGAATATTTATAAAAATTAAAAAAACTATTTATGTTGTGTATTCCAAAGAAACTTGAGTTGAGTCTCTATACTGATCTGAGATCTGCTCTGCATTTGAGTTTCAAACCAGCACAAATGTTCTCGTCCAATCAGAGAGCCTCTTACCCTCTGAAACAGCTGGAATCCACGAATCAGAGGCCTGATCTTGCTCCTGCACAGGAGCGTCTTCCACAAGACAGAGAGATCGTGGAGGTTCCACACGTGATGGGCGGGGCTCTCGAGGATGTGGGCGGTGGCTTCCTGAGTGGCATCATCAGCGACAGACGTCAGGATCCACACGCACAGACACTGAAGCAGCTCCGCGCCCTGTCAATCGAATCACACGCACGCGTTAAACAGACAGCAGCACAAGCTCATGTGTCTGAGTTTACGGTTAAACACAGACCTGATGACAGGCCGCCAGCACGGACAGAGCAGGACTGTGCTGACGGACGGCTTCGGACAGCAGGAACCTCCAGGGACTGGGCTTCTCCTGGCTCTCGAGCAGCACCTGGAACAGCTCTCTGGGGGGTTCGGTGCTCCCGTCTCGGGGAAGAGCGCTCGTGACGTTCCCCTGATCCTCCAGAGCCTGATGGGAGCTTGTTGGATGAAGATCTTGGAATGCCAGGGAAATGTGCGACTGCAGAGCCGGACTGAAACTGGTAGCCAGATTTCTGACCTGGACCAACCAACAAAAATATAGAAAGTTAAAAACTTTTTCACTGTTATGAGAAATGTTTACAAAAATTATACAGTGCAAAAAAAAAAAAACAAAAGTGAAAAAAAGTTTTTACAATATATATAAAAAAAAAAAAAAAACACTTCATGTACCTTGGGGTAATTTTCTACATGAACCTGCATCAAATGATTCGCAATGATTCGCCATCTATTATTTCACATTGGGACGAGTTGTGATTAATTCGTTTTGCAAACCTGCTCAGGAGGTCAAATCTGACTTAAAAAAAAATAAAATAAAATAATAAAAAAAAAAAAAATGCACTAAATCACTCCAAAGTCCTGATCTGAAAGAAAATGATTTGCGAACCCGCTCTGGACTTCCCACCTAAATCAAACGAATCGCTAACCCGCACCGGAATCCCAATCTGAATCAACTGATTCATGATACAATCTCCGAAGTCCCATCTGAAACTAATGATTCAGGAAATCACACCAAAATCTCAATCTAAATTAAACTGTTTGCGATATGTACTTTGAAGTCTCGATCTGAATTAAATGATTCATGCTCCGTAGCCCTGATCTAAACAATGATTCACAAACCATCATGTCACATTGCGACTTTGAAGTGCCGATCGTGAATCATTCAATCGGTGAAATGATTTGCGAACCCACTCTGGACTTCAAAAGATTCATGACACCGCTCCAAAGTTCCTATCCAAATCAAGTGAATCACTGACCCACACCGAAATCCCAATCTGAATCAAATGATTCGCAATACGTGCTTCAAAGTCCCAAACTAAAACAAATGATTCGTGAACCCGCTCCACAATCCCGATCTAAATCAAATGTTTTGTGACATGCACTCTGAAGTTCCGATGTGAATCAAATGATTCTCTAACCCATATTGAAATCCAGATCTAAATCAAATGATTTGCGATACAGGATCCAAAGTCCCAATCTGAAACAAATGATTTGTGAACCTGCTCTGAAGTTCTTATCTAAACCAAACGATTCGCTAACCCACACGAAATCCCAATCTGAATCAAATGATTTGCAATACACGCTCCAAAATCCCAATCTGAATCAAATGATTTGTGAACCTGCTCTGAAGTTCTTATCTAAACCAAACGATTCGCTAACCCACACGAAATCCCAATCTGAATCAAATGATTTGCAATACACGCTCCAAAATCCCAATCTGAATCAAATGATTTGCAATACACGCTCCAAAATCCCAATCTGAATCAAATGATTTGCAATACACGCTCCAAAATCCCGATCTGAATCAAATGAAAAATTCAATCTGAAATGATTTGTGAACCTGCTCTGAAGTTCCTATCTAAGCCAAACGATTTGCTAACCCGCACCGAAATCCCGATCTGATTCAAAGATTCACGACACGTGCTCCGAAGTCCCAAACTGAAACAAATGATTTGCTTACCTGCACCGAAATCCTGATCTGAATCAAATGACTTGCGATACGTGCTCCAAAGCCCCGATCTTAAACAAATGATTCACAAAGCCGCTTTGAAGTTCCTATCTAAATCAAATGATTCACTAACCTGCAGCTAAACCCTGATCTGAATCAAATGATTTGCGACCTGCGATCCAAAGTTTGGATCTGAAACAAATGATTCGCAAACCCGCTCTGAAGTCCCAAACTGAAGCAAATGATTCACTATATGCGCTCTGAAATGCTGATCTGAAATAAATGATTCGCAAACACACTCCGAAGTCCGATACATGAACCGATTGGACCGCTTTGAAACAGTCAATCATTTTGCGACGAAAGCTCTGTTTTACTCCTCAGTATACACACAAGCGATGTGGAGATTCTTAAATGAGTGGCTCATTTGAATAGCTTGAACTGAACGATCGAAGTCACGAATCAATCAGAGCGGTTCCAGCGTAAATGACTCGCTCAATTGAATCAGTTTGTCTGTTCATCCGCTTTCACGTCTTCAGCCATGTTTATACGACACTGTCAGTACTAATACTGGCTTAGCTCACTAGTTTAACAAGATTAACTGAAATAAGTGAAAAAAAGTACGATGTTTACAAATAGTAAATCAGTTGAAAGTATCCAGTCATCTCATTCCATTGAAGTGAATGCTGAAGTGAATGTTTTTTTAATTTTCCTCCATATTTGAATAAAATAAAACAGCAGCTACAACAAAAATTCCCATTAAAGAATCATTTTAATCATTTTTCAATGTTTAATTAGTATTCGTTAAATAAAAAAAAAT
Source organism: Cirrhinus mrigala (assembly GCA_036247105.1). Lineage (NCBI taxonomy): Eukaryota > Metazoa > Chordata > Actinopteri > Cypriniformes > Cyprinidae > Cirrhinus > Cirrhinus mrigala. The sequence goes on along the minus strand of CM070031.1, from coordinate 19,769,385 downwards.
GGAAAAGATGCAAAAAATTCTTAAAAAAGAACCTGTGACGCAAAAATTAACCAGAATTGTGTGATCAGACACACCTGTTGAAGCGGGTAATTGTGCAGCTGTACAAACAACAGGAAGTTGAGCCATTGTCCGTCACGAGCGCAGTTCTGTGGGTAGGCGGGGCTTAGAGGAAGAGCGTGCAGGTGACAGAACTGTACAGGAAGTGCCCACTCCTGCGCTGCCTCGTACGACGAGCTGAAATAATGTGAAAAAAAAAAGACCGAATTCAAGTATTAATTAACTACTACTTGATAATGAAAATAACCATTGCATTTAATTGCGAGTTTAATTTCTAAAAGTCCCAAAATGCACCGTTTTCACTGACAAACACTGACCGACTGACGCCTTTCTTCTCCAGAGCGTCTCTGACTGCCGTCTCCAGATGAACCAGCAGCTCCTGAGCGCTGTGTTTCTCACCGCTGACCAACTTACCGGCCTTTTCCACTGGAACAGAGAGAGAGAAATCAGCGAAAGCTCTTTAAACAAACCACAACACGTGACTGAGTTTAGTGCTGCCGGTACCGAGCGTCTGTCGCAGTGAAGCCGCGTCTCTGTCGTCCTCGCAGGTCTGAGTCCAGAGTTTGAGGATGAGGTTCAGCACGCGTAGATCCACCCTCAGTTTGAGGCTACAAACACCCAGCAGCTCACAGAAACACACACATGCCGCCGACACGCACGCGCTGCTGAAGTTCAATAGGCCTAAGGAGTACGCCTGATCCGCAGCCAGAGAGACCCTGATACCAGATAAAATTATACCTCATATTATACATGTATACTTTTTTTTTTTTTGGTAAATTAATCATTGCATACATACGCACTCTCTCTCTCTCTCTCTCTCTCTCTCTCTCTCTCTCTCTCTCTCTCTCTCTATATATATATATATATATAAAAAATTTAATATATTAATTATAATTAAAGTTTTATACATTTGTATATTATTATTATTATTATTATTTATATTAATTCTTATTATTTTATATTAATGCTATAAATAAAAGTATATTTAATTATGCATTTAATCCCAAATTAATTGTATAAATAAAACACAGTTAATTTTCACAGTGTGTTAAATTGCATATATATGCAAATATATAAAATATATGTATATGAAATATTTTTTTGGTATTTAAACTTGTATTTGATAACAGAATTATAGTTATATTTAAAATACTATTTATTTAACATATAAAATGTATGAAATGTATATATATTATAAAAATAATATATATATATATATATATATATATATATATATATATATATATATATATATATATATATATATATATATATATATATATATATATATAAAATTGTTAAAATACAATTTATTTAACAATTTATTTAACATTTAAAATGTATTTTAAAAAAAGTAAAATATATATTTTCCATAAATAATTATATTTTAAATTAGATTTAATAATAGAATTATAGTTATATTTAAAATACTATTTATTTAACATTTAAAATTTGTATAAATTTTAAATGTTAAATAAATAGTATTTTAAATATAACTATAATTCTATTATTAAATATAATTTTTATTTACGGAAAAAATATGTATACTTTTTTATAAAAGTATATATATTATTTTTTCCATAAATAAAAATTATATTTAATAATAGAACTATAGTTATATTTAAAATACAATTTAACATTTAAAATTGATAAAGTATATATATTTTTCTATACATATTTTTTTTAATAACAGAATTAGTTATATTTAAAATACAATTTATTTAACATTTAAAATTATATTAAAAGTATATTCTTTCCATAAATAAAAATGATATTTAATAATAGAATTATAGTTATATTTAAAATACAATTTAACATTTAAAATTGATAAAGTATATATATTTTTCTATACATATTTTTTTTAATAACAGAATTAGTTATATTTAAAATACAATTTATTTAACATTTAAAATTATATTAAAAGTATATTCTTTCATAAATAAAAATTATATTTAATAATAGAATTATAGTTATATTTAAAATACATATACACACACACACATACATATACATATATATATATATATATATATATATATATATATATGTATATATATGCACTATGTATGGACATATTAATTCTAAAAATAGTTTTATGAATATAATTGTGTAATTACATCATTAAATATAATATTATATATCATTTTTTAGTTTAGTTTAGTCTTTTTATAATTGATTAATTTTGATCATTTTAACCAAGCAGTCATTTTTGTTAAGTACTGTACATTCAAATGTTTAATCGAAGAAGTAAGTTACTGCATATATCGAGTTTAAAATAAGCATATCAGCATGTCTGAAATGTTTTTTTTTTTCCTGATAAAACAATACATGGTAATATATAGCAATATTTACCTACATATATTTTTTTATTCAAGCATGTAAACTACCATGCAGGAACTAATGAGTAACAAGACATAAAAATATTTAAACTGACGTGATACATCATGTCAAATGCATCGTTTTACCCAACAAGTGTTGTAGTTAAAATGTATTAGTGTGTTTCAGAGTGTAACTGTGAGTTTAACTCACTGTAGCTTGACGTTACTGCAGTTGACGAGATGCTGCGTGAGAAAAACCCCGTACGCGAACGCCGGCCTGCCGTGACTCAGGTAATACAGGAAATCCAGATTCTCAACGACGGCGAACTTACTGACGAGCTGAGAGCTGGAGAAATGCGGCGGCTCACTGGACGCTTCTGGGAAACAGAAAATTCACACTTTAGTAAATAAATTCAGCAGCACGTCTCAGGTTTCTCACAATAATGCGTAAAAGCACCTACCGCTGCTGCCCACGGTGTTGGCCGACTGCCATCCGAACAGTCTGGAGGGATCCAACGGATGCAAAGACTGCAGATGGAAAAGCACACAATAAAACTTGCATCTTCACGCAGTTGTTTTCGGCCGTCTGCAAACCTCGTCATGATCTCACAACACACAGGATCCATCTGCTTTATATTTACATGCTTTTGCATTATTGTGTGACTTCATTAAAAATAAATCACGGAATCTTTTGGTTCGAGACCATGAAGATTCAAATAAAAAGAGAAAACAATCAAGTGAGATGAATATAATTTTATATATAGTAGTTGTACACATTTTGGCAATTTTGAAATTTCTAGAATGAATTAATTTCTACAATATGTGTATCATTTTCTAAAAACTTATTGATACTTAACCATTTAATTAATTTTATAGAATTTTTCACAGATACTTTTATATATTAATTCTATAAACAATTGGTTACTTTTCTGTAAAATTAGTTTAAAGAATTAATTCATTTCAACTATATTTATTATAGGGTCTATACATATGCAGTCTAGAAATTATTACCTTAAGCATTTAATTATTTATTTAATATAATTCTTTTTTCATTAAACGTTTATATTATTTTCCACTTTATTTATTATAATGTGCATATATGCTCTCTATAAAATTTTACATTTTTAGTACTTAACACTTTTTTAAGAATATTTATTAATATTTTTATATATTAATTCTATAAACATCTGGTTATTTTCTAGAAATTAATTTCAAGAATTAATTAATTTCCACTATATTTATTATAGGGTCTACACATATGCACTCTATAAAATTACTAACTTTTTAAATTGTATTTTTATTAACGCTTATATATTTTATTTAAGTAATTTTATATAATTTGAATTCTATTAGTTTTATATAATGTTTTTCATATACTTTTAAAGATATATGCGCACTATAAAATAATAATAATAAAAAAAATGTAATACTTATTAACACTTACTATTAATTTTATTTAAATAATGCACATACATTTTTATATATTAATTTTACAAATGTCTGATATTTTACTGGAAATTAATTTCAAGAATTAATTCATTTCCACTATATTTATTATAGGGTCTATACATATGCACTCTATAAATTACAAATTTTTTAAATGTTATTTTTATTAATACTTATATATTTTATTTAATTAATTTTATATAATTTGAATTCTATTATTTTATATAATGTTTTTCATATACTTGTAAAGAATTTTCCACTATTTATTATACTTATATAATTTTATATAACTTTTTACATATGCTTTTATATTATTTCCACTCTGTTTAATATAGTGTGCAGATATGCACTCTATAAAATGTTAAAAAAAAAAAAAAAAAAAAAATTCTTATTAACACTTAATATATTAATGTTATTTAAATACATTTTTATATATTAATTCTATAAATGTATGATTATTTTCTGGAAATTAATTTCAAGAATTAATTCATTTCCACTACATTTATTTAAGTCTATACATATGCATTCCATAACTTATTAACTTCTAAAATATTTATTAATACTGTATATTTTAAATAATTTTATTTAATTCGTTTTCATGTACTTTTATATTATTTTCCACTATATTTAATTTTTTATTATTTTTTTTTTTTCATTTTTAATACTTATTAACACTTAATATTTTAATTTTATTTTAAACATTTTTATATATTAAATCTAGAAATGCCTGGTTATTTTCTGGAAATTAATTTCAAGAATTAATTTATTTCCACTATATTTATTATAGGGTCTATACATACGTACTCTATAAAAAAGGGTCTATACATATGCACTCTATGATTAACTTTATTATTAACTTTTAAATATTTATTAATACTTAATTCATACATAATACATTAATACTTTATATTATATTTAATATTTTATACTTAATATTTTATTTAATTAATTTAATATAATTCTTTTTCATATACTTTTATATTATTTTCCTCTATATTTATTTTAGTGTGCATATATGCACTCTATCATTTTTTTTTTGTAATACTTAATATATTATTCATAATTTAATTTTATATTTGTATTAATTCTATAAATGTTTGGTTATTTTTCTGGAATTTAATTTCAAAAATTAATTTCCTCTGTATGACTATCTATACATTCTATAAATAATTAATATTAATATCTAAACATTTATTTAATTTTATAGAATTGTTCATCTATATTTTTATATATTAATTTTATAAACATTTGTTTTTTTTCTGGAATTAATTTCATTAATATATATTAATTCAATAAATATTTGGTTATTTTTTAGGAAACTCATTTCAAGAATTTATTACTTTCATCTATATTTATTATAATATATGCATGTATGCAGATGCATATATTATAATAAATATAACGCATGCATTTCGAGAAACATCAAAGCTGATTTCAGAACAGTTGAGACGTGTACCTGTTTCCAAAAATCCCTGATAACACCTGGAAAACATTAATTTGAGGATGGAGTGTGTTGCTGGCTGAAAGTAACGAGCTGAGGATGAATTATACATGCGGCGAGCGACGCACGACACGCTGCAGGCGGTAAAAACACACAGATGGACTCACATATGCTTTCAAAGGTGTGTGTGACGATTTCCTCTGGCTTTCAGATTACCTTCAGCGTCCATTAAAACACAAACGGCTGCTGTCGGCCGTAATTACAGTCTGAACATATAAACCCAGGCGTCTGCGGTTTAATGGAAATTAACTTCAGGCTTAGCAGAAACACTTCAGAGCAGGTTGCGGCTCGATTATTTAAATGAAACTAATAATAGTGTTTCTGAGCACTTTAACACCAGAAAGATGTAATTATGATGAACCACTTATGCAAAGAATTACCTTTCAGGGCTCAACACCTACATAAAGGTCATGAGAAATTAATGAAATATGAGTCTGAATTCTTGGAAATTAAGTCGCAGAAGTAATTCATTTCCACTTTCTATATTATAGTGCATATATAATTGTTATAAAAAAAAAAAAAAAAAAAAGAATAATTTTTAAAAAATATATTAAATAAAAACAATGTAAAAAAAACAAAAACACACAAAATAACGCATACAAATATATAGTAATTTTTTTCATGAAATGTCTTTATTGAATATTAAAAGATATATATATATATAAAAAAATATAAGACTTTTTAATGTATAAATATTAAAAGAAAATTATAAATGATATTAAAAAAATAAATGAATTATTATTTATTATTATTAATTAATAACAAATAATATAAATACTAAATGTATATTATTAACATACGTTTTTTTATATATTAAAATATTTAATAAATTAATTTCCAGAAAATGTCTATATATTTATATATTATTAAATAATTTTATCTTTAATATTTGTTTAATTAAACTATTAGAATTGTTCATATATATGCACTCTATAAGATTTTATATTTTTTAACAGTTATTTCTTTCATTAAATTTATATACACATATTAATTTATTAAATTAATTTATATACACAAATTATAAAATATTATATGACTTTTTAATGTATAAATATAAAAAGAAAATGATAATTGCTATAAAAAAATAAATGTGATAATAATAAATAATATAAATACAAATGAATTAAATTAATTTAAAACTAAATATATAAAATATATATATTTTTTCTGGAAAATAACTTCAAGAATGAATGACAATTAATTAATTTCCAATATGTTTATTATAATGTTTACACATATATGAACTTAACTTATTAAACGTTTTAAAATGTATTAATACTTAGATATTTTATTTAATTAATTGTATATAATTTTTTACATATACTTTTATATATTAATTTTATATGTATTTTTAAAATACTTTTTAATACTTTAATTCTTTTATTTGATATTATTAACAATTAATTTATTAATGCGCTAATTTAATATATATATATATATATATATATATATATATATATATATATATATATATATATATATATATATATATTTTTTTTTTTTTTTTTTTTTTTTTTTTTTTTAATTATATTTTCATTACAAAATAATAAATAATATACATATATATTAATTGAATGAATTAAAAACTAAAACAATATACACATTATAATCTATACAATTTTTCTTGGGAAAAAATATATATTTAATTCAGAATTTTTTTAGATATTACATTACAACTTTTAATAAACTAATTCCAGAAAAATAACCAAATATATAGACCAAATAATAGACTGATTTAACGATCAAAGTCTGAATTGGAGAACTGAAGCAGTACCTGCATGAGATGGTAAAGTGAAATATCACAGCGCGGGCCGCTCTGAGGGAACAGGGCCGTTCTGAGTTTGGGATACGCGCTCAGGGCCATTCGCAGCAGCTGAGGGTCGACTCTGCTCAGCGGGTCCTGACCGAGCTCGCCCTCTCGCACGGCCTGCAAACACCACAAACGATGTGACGTGGTGAAGAAACTTTAAGAGTCTTTTTAAGAGTAAAACTTGCACTTATGAATTCAGACAGACTTCAAATGTGTCATGTAAGTGTGGGACAGAAGCAGAGTGGATGTTTTGTTTGACCTGGTCGATGCCGCCCGGTCTGAACATGATGGTGGACAGGGCGAGCAGACTGTGACCCTCCAGCAACATGCTGCTGATGCTCGCCTGACTGCCGGGCAGAAGAACCTGAGCCGCCGTCAGACTGGCCTGAAACACCCGCTCCGGGTCTGAAAGACAAAACCCACACTTATCAAGCTCGTTCCTCAGCTAAACGAGGTTTCCAAAGACAAATTAAAAGCCTTTGGTCACGTACCTAAAATAATGTCACTAAATCTTATTAATTCTTGAAAATGTAATTTTACATATATTTTTATATAGTCATTTTACACATTTTACTGATCATTAATTTGCACTATATTT
>CM070031.1:19671655-19756655 GCA_036247105.1 Cirrhinus mrigala | reverse complement strand
GACAGGTGTGTGATCCTATTAGCATATAATAATCTTGATAAAAATAGTCTTAAATTAAAGTAAATTAAATTAAAAATAGTCTTAAATTAAATTACATTCAGATAAAATTTAAATTAAATTAAAATAAATTACATAAAAAGACATCTTTTTCTTTAAATTTATCTTTAAAATTTGTCTTTTTAAAATTTATTTTAATTCATTTTAACCTGCCTCAATTTATTTAAAAGTCCACTTTAATTATTTCTCTACAAAATTCTAACTTTTTAAAACAAATATGCAAAAAAAATGTTAATAGTCTTTTAAAAAAAAAGTTTAATTTTCTATATGCAATTAAAATTGTTTGTCTTTATTTCTTGATTTAAATTTTTAGGTAAAATATGACTAGCTGTGGTCTTTCTAGAATAAAAACTTTTTCAAATGTTTCTTACATAAAGTTTCTGTTTATTGGAAATTAAGTTTGATTTTTTTTTACGTTCTTTAATAATTCTTTTCTCTTTACAATATTCTCACTTTTTGTGTGTACAGTGTAAAAAGGATTATTGTTATTATATTATTATTATTAATATTAATAATAATAAAAAAGTATGAATAAATGGATATATTTCAATTAATCAATTAATTAATTAATTAAAAAAAAAAAAATAACACTTTCTGATTGTTGGGAATTCATTTTAACCAGCCTAATAAAAAAAAAAAATCTTTTTTTGTCTTTAGAGTTTAAAGCAGGCAAAAGATGGTTACATTTGAATGAATTACATAATTTATTGCATAATAAATTATGAATTAATTGCATGACTGTAGTTCACTCCTGCATGGCTATTAAAGTGCTGAGCTGTGATAAACTGACCGTCCTGCTGCAGTCGGGACAGGAGGATGGAGTTCTGCGTGTCTCCGTCCCAGTATCTGACCCAGTCCAGACGCACAGGATCCAGTAAAGACTTGCAGGAGGACGAGTCCGGTTCCTGCGTGATCTCCTGCAGCAGTCGTCTGCTCTCGTGATCGGACCGGCTCATCTGAAGAACCCTGGACAGAAGATCCCAAACACTTCTCATTCATGTCACACAACTGACCATAGGTGCTCAAACTAGTGTTCGAATCCAGCTCGCAACATCATTGAATCCAGTCCCGCCCTCTTCTAGACATCATCTCCTGTGCTACTGCATTAATAAAAGAGACAAATAGAGCAAAAACAATATTTAAAGAAGAAAATCAGAGAGCAACACTGACCTGTTGGAGTCCAGACGGTTCGAGCATCTTGTTGCCGGCGTTGAGCACAAGTTCTCAATGGTCTGAATGAACTTCACCTGCTGTAACTCTTCACCTGAAAGGTAATTCTGCTTCTGCAGCTCCTCGACCTGGAAACAACAGCAAAACAGATTCATAAAACAGCAAAATTAAACCCTGAAATACATCGATGATCACAAAAATGGCACAAATTTCATTTATTAGACCCTAGAAATCTCTTCAAGGATTCAGATTGCACATTTGTTGTTTTTTTCTCACCATGAAGGCCCTTAGATCCCGATCGGCGGTGAAAACGCAGATGCTGTGGAGCTGCTCCTTCACATTAAATCCCTAAAAGAGAGCATTTTTTTAAAAGAAATTAATACTTTTATTCATCAAGGACACATCAAATTGATCAAAAAAAGTCTGTAAAGACATTTATATTATACGTTACAAAAGACTTACATTTCCAATAAAAAAATAAAATGGTTTCCACAAAAATATGAAATGATAATAAGAAATATCAGCACATTAGAATGATTTCTGAAGGATCATGACAGTGACTGGATTCTGAAGGATCATGTGACTGGAGTAATGATGCTGAAAATTCAGCTTTTGATCAAAGGAATAAATTACATGTTAACAGATATTCAAATAGAAAACAGTTATTCTGAACTGTAATAATATTTCATATTTTTACAGTATTTTTGATCAAATAAATGCAGTCTTGAGCAGAAGAGACATCTTTTAGAAACATTAAAGACTAGAGTGTTTGAGCTGTTTGTGTGATAATCTGGTGTGTGTACCATGTTAGTCAGCAGTGTTTTGGCCTGCTGCAGGTCTCTGTGAGTGAGACACGTGAAGGCGCGTCTCAATCCCGTGTTCCTGATGTCCTCCAGACTGCATTCAACAGAGCCACGTCTGCGCAGGAAAGCCTGCGCATATGGGATCTGTCTGCTCAATACAGCGCGCTGAACAACTTCCTGAAACAAAAGGACAGAGCAAAACTAAAATGTGCACACACATATATATACACATTTTATTACATATATTAGTGTCAAATGTGCATATGCTTAAAATTTAGATGCATATATTATATTTTATTCTATACACACACACACACATTATATATATATATATATATATATATATATATATATATATATAAAAAATTAAAAAAAATTCTAAAAAAAGATTTACATTTTTTTATTATTTTATATTAGTATATAAGGTGCATATAAAACTATAGTTTTAAACACAAGATTTTTTCATTTAGCAGTAAGTAGTAGTAGTAGTAAGACCAGAAAACATTAAACCAAAATTGTAAAGGATGAGACGTCATGCAAATACAAATTTTAATCAATCTATGATATTTTCAAATTAACAAATAAATAAAATAAAATAAAATTTTGAATATTTATGGAAAGTAACGTGGATAATGCAACAGAAACTAGGTGCTTGTGACCACAATGCATTACATACTCTACATAATTATATACATACATACATACATACATGCATACATATAATTATACAATTAATAAAATATTCTATATGTGTACAAAACAATAAAAAAACAAAAGACAACATTTTTAAAAATCAATTAGGATTCTGAAAAGTATTATATATATATATATATATATATATATATATATATATATATATATATATATATAAATAAAATTAATTAAGTTTTTCATATATTATAATTTCTATTTTAGTTTTAAAGGTGATTAAAACACAGAATGCATTTTTCTGCATTCCAGAAGAAAGAAAGACATATATGTTTATTTATATTGAGTTATATATCTATTTTTCAAAGTTTTAGGGTAAATAATATATAAATAATAACATAAATTGATTGATTATACTATATACAGAGAGAAAGAGAGAGACAGATATTTTATTAGTACATAATGTGCATATATACTTGCATAAAATTTGCATGCATATTATCTACATTCATTTTAAATAAATAAATATGCACTCATATATATGCAAATTGTAATCATATGCCTACAATTAAATTTCAATAAAAATGATTCAAATATATGCATATACACTACCAGTTAAACGTTTTTTAACATTATGTTTTTTAATGTTTTTAAAGTCTCTTCTGCTCACTAAGCCTGCATTTATTTGATCCAAAATACAGCAAAAGCAGTTATATTGTGAAATATTTTTACTTTTTAAAATAATGCTTTCTATTTAAATATCTGTTAAAATGTAATTTATTTCTGTGATCAAAGCTGAATTTTCAGCATCATTACTCCAGTCTTCAGTGTCACATGATCCTTCAGAAATCATTCTAATATGCTGATTTATTATTATCATCATCATCATCAATACTTAAAACGGAGTACATTTTTTCAGGATTCTTTGATGAATAGAAAGATCCAAAGATCAGCATTTATCTGAAATAAAAAGCTTCTGTAACATACACTACACCATTCAAAAGCTTGAAGTCAGTATAATTTTGAGTTTTTGGGGGTGAAAGAAATTATAGAAATTAATACTTTTATTTAGCAAGGATGCTTTAAATTGATCAAAAGTGATGATAAAGACATTTATAATGTTACAAAAGATTTCCATTTCAGACAAATGCTGTTCTCCTGAACTTTCTGTTCATCAAAGAAACCTGAAAAAAATTCTACTCAGCTGTTTTCAACATAATAATATAATAAATGTTTTTCCAGCAGCAAATCAGAATATTAGAATGATTTCTGAAGGATCATGTGACTGGAGTAATGATGCTAAAAATTCAGCTTTGAAACCACAGGAATAAATTACATTTTAAAATACATTCAAATAGAAAGCAGTTATTTTAAATAGTAAAAATATTTCAAAATGTTACTGTTATTGCAGTACTTCAGATCAAATAAATGCAGGCTTGGTGAGCAGAAGAGACTTCTTTATAAAAAAAAAAAAAAAAAAAAATCTTACTGTTCAAAAACTTTTGACTGGTAGTGAATTATATTTTATATTGATTGATTACATTTGCATTATATGAATAATATTTATCTCCATTGGGATTTATCTCCATTTTCAATGTTTTGGAAAAAAATAAAAGTGGCTGAAGCATAAATGTATTTCTGTTGACTGACCTCATCAGACAACGACTGCCACTGCTGGTCTGTGTCGGCTAAGGACGCAGGAGCGTTCGGACACACGGAGGCCTGAGCGCAGCCTCGATCCGGCCACGGGAACTTCTTCATGTATCGGCGCAGATCAGAGACGTAGCCGTCTAAAATCTGCACACACTCCTGCAGGTTCAGGTCCAACTCTACAGCAACAGGACAGAACGTGAGGCCTGATATCACAAAACAAGAGTCTGACACGCTGAAAACCAGTGTTTGCGCGTTTACCTTGAGCGCCGGTGAGGAGGACTTTCGTTTGCGTGTTGAGGAAGGTTAGCGTGATGCTCAGCAGCTGATCGCAGAACTGCTGACTCTGAGCTTCAGTGTGTGTGTCGTGTATAGCGGATCGCAGCAGATCCAGAGCCGGACACAGAGCTTGAATATCTGAAACACACACAACAGACTGGAATAAATATGACTTTTTAAAAAATGTTTTTGAGCTTCTTCTGCTCACCAGGGCTGCACTTATTAATTAAAAATACTGTAAAAAATATGAAAAAATATTAAAATTTAAAATAGCTGTTTGCTATTTGAATATATTTTAAAATGCAATTTATTCCTGCGATCAAAGCTGAATTTTCAGCATCATTAGTCTTCAGTGTCACATGATCCTTTAGAAATCATTAAAAAAAAAAAAAAAAGTCCTCTAAACACATCCTTCATCTATCCAATACACAAATTAAATTCTCTCTGACATCTCATTTATCTCTTTTGTCCTGAATTAGCTGGTTTGGATCTCTTTTTATCTTCACCAGTGATTAATGACATCTCAGTCATATTACTAGCAGCTTCCTCTATAACTCATTCCTCCTCAATACGTTGCTGCGTACATGAAATCACCTCCAGTTTTCTCCAGTTTAAATATGAGTGTCATTCATCACGCTCAGATTATGTGTCTTGTATTGTGATGAAGAGCAGGAAATCATAACAAATTCTAATGAGATAAATGTCATGAAATCAGACAAGAATGTACCAAAATTAAAATTATATTTTGTGCATATTTTCCTTATATTCTCATTAGTATAATGCAAATAATATTCATACATACTTAAATAAAATTATATAAGTAATACACAATTAAGCAAGTAATAATTATAAACATGCCTTAAATTAAAGAAAACATTTCAAAACGTAGCCAATTAATAATTATAATAGTTATGTATTTTTAAAAATGTTTTTAAATTAAAAATTAAATTACAGTTAATTAACAATCATAAATTCTGCATATTTTGAAAGAATTAAATATGTTTATGTTTAAATATGTATATTTTTTTCATGTGTGTGTAAACATATCTAAACATTTTAAATATTCTTTTTGTACAGTCAAATTAAAAATGTAAAATATTATACATGGTATATAATTTATATATAAATTTACATTTATATTTATATTAATATATTAGTGATATTATTTAACACCAGCAGAAAATATAATAATAATAACAATAATAATATTATTATTAATAATAATAATAATAGTAATAATAAATTAAAAAGTATACAGCTACAATTATTTGAATATTTAAAAAAAAAAAAAAATCTAAATTAGTAAAATTAATTGATTTTATTAAAACAATTTCCTGGATGGCAAAAAAATAATTAAATAAAATACTTAAATATATATGAATTAATGTATTATAAATAATTAATACAAATAAATAGTATAAAATAATACATTTTTAAATAAATGCTGGATTTGAAAAATGCTAAAAAAAAAAAAAAAGTAATAAATGCTTAAAAAAAACAAATACATACATAAAACTGCATAAATTAATTAAACATTTAAATGAATGCTTAAATGTTAAATAAAGGCTTAAATAAAAATGGTATATAATAAAAGTATATTAAATTGCAGTTAATAAATATAAATTACGCATATTTAAAAATGGTTATTGCATATATTTGTTTTCACATGTGTGCAAACAAATTAAAAAAAATGTAAATATTGCCAATTAACAATGAATATATATATATATATATATATATATACACATATACATAACTAAACATTTTAAATAAATAAATATATACTTTTGTAATTAGAATTTTATATAATTATAATTTTAAATTATATCAAGATTTTATGGTGAATCTAAAACAAATAAAATTTGATTTTTATTTTGTATATTTAATTGTAACTCCCAATTAACACATTTCATGACACTCAACCACTGAGGTCATGAGCTAAAATAGAGGCACATTAATGACACTCTCCAGCCCCACATTTACGTAGTTTCTTATGCCCTTTAATGACCCAGAAGATCAGACAGGAGACTTCTTAAGAACGTTTAATTGAGCCGTGGCTGGAGAAGGTCGTTAGTGATCAGAGGATCTCATTAAAGTGCCGTCTTACTCCTCAGATGGCTTTGCGTCGAGACGGCCGGCGTTTGATCGGGCAGAACGAACCCAGATGCGGGGCTGAGGATGTTCTCCTTACTCTTCAGAAAGAAATCAACCGTATCCAGCTGGTGGTTCTTCAGGCCGGCCTGAAATTACACCAGAGCAAAAATATCTCACAGAGTCATCTGCAGCCGAGTTTTTGCTTCGGAAAATGAAAAAAGCTGAAGTTGCGTCTACCATTGTTTTTTAAGAGTGTTATGCAGCTTTAAACCATAAAAAGAGTGCCTTAATGTCTTATTTTCTGAGTTTGCATGAACAATATCTTATATGTTATGATATAATTTGTGTGTTTGTGCACCTGCAGGGCATGTATGGGTATTGAACATCGTCCCCAGTCGTTCAGATGGCACAGCGAGTCGACCGTACCGGCCGTGCCAAAAACCATCAGCCGGTTCAACAGCTCCTCCTGCGTCACACAGAACAAAACCACGGACAGACCCGACGCTAAAACACACACAAACACATTTACATTACTAAGACGAACACGCCACCATATGCACACAAGTATCACAACATTAGCAGCATTATGGGATTTTTTGAAGTATACTGGACATAAACACTATCATTCAGTAACATCACGTATAATCAACACACCATGGTATTACAATAACTGTACCATAGTATTACCACAGTATTTTTGAAAACACAGACTCAAATCTCATTTTTATATAAGCTAAATGACATGAACATGTCCAGGTCACCTTTCAATAAAATAAAATAAAATGAAATAAAATAAAATTAAATGAAATTAAATGAAATTAAATAAAGTAAAACAAAATAAAAAATAAAAAAAGGGGGGAAAAATTAAATACAATAATAAAATAAAAAATAGAAAAAAAGTCAATAAAATAAAAAAATAAAATACACAAAATTAAAATAAATAAAAAGTAAAAAATAAAAATAAAAAAAAGAGGATGCTTCAGTGTTCAAACAAATTATTTTTTTAAATAAAAAAAATTGAGAAAAGTAAAAAATATGTTCAACTAAACTGCTTAAATACACAAACAAGTATATGCTTAAATAAATGCTTATGTTTAAATAAATGCAGGATTTTATATATATAAATATATAAATAAAATATATAAATAAAATGTATAACATTTAAAATCATTAAAATATATATATATATTAAATAAATGTGTGTGTGTGTGTGTGTGTATATATATATATATAAAATATAACATTTAAAATTATTTAAAATATATATATAAACAAATAAATGTGTGTATATATATATATATATATATATATATATATATATATATATATATATATATATATATATATATATATATATATATATATATATATAATAAATTTTTAATGAATCGTTTATTTATTTATTTTTTAATTACAAATGCTTGGACACTTAAATAATTGCTAAAATAACTGAATAACTAATTAAACAAATAGACATTTAATAAATGCCAAAATATCTTTTAAAGCATTCATTAAATATTTTTTTAAAAGCTTAAATAAATAAATAAACAAACAAATAAATGCTAAAATGTTTAAATAAATGTGATAATAAATGCTTAAATAATTGCGTCTAGCTTTACAGTAATATAATTTTTTTTTTTTTTTTTTTTTTTTTTTTTTTTTTTTAAGTTTAATGAGACTAGGGGTAAATTATATAAAAAAAACATTTATGATCCTAAAAATAGGCTTCATTTTCTTGAATTTTGGCCTAAAATGTTGTTGACAGGTTTGCCAACTAAACAAATCACTGCTCAGGATTCTAGCCAGTGCATCTGAACCACAACAGATGATATTTATGAGGTCAGTCTCACCCTTCAGTAACAGACAGAGGTGCTCCTCAGCCGATCTCTGGACGGGGACGGCAGGAGCGTCTGTGCGATGGTACGTCACGCTTTGACCTTCCAGATCCCAGTAAGCCAGAACCGTGTTTGCATTTCCAGGACAAACGAACGTAGCAAGCGCGGAGAACTCCGATACGTTCAGCCCCGCTGCCGTCGCTCCGTCGGGCACATTAAAACTCGTCACAGCGCCCCCTGGCTTCACGGAGGGCTGGGAGAGTTTGGCGGTGGCGGCTGCCCGACGGCACTCCACGTGAGGGAAATCTTTGTACCAGGGTAACCTTTGATTCGGGGGATCCGGAGCTTTAGATCGGCTATAAAGCGAAGACAGACGCGCCTCCCACGACCTGAAGAAATCAGAACAGAAAATTGAGACCACAGCTGCATCACATCTAATATCAAAAACAGGTCAGGGCTCTTGTTGATTTATACAGTACCTGTCTGTTTGGAAAGGTTTATCCAGTAGTGACAGGCTGTGGATGGAGCTTGTGAGACTGTCCTGATCCCATGATTCAGTGGGCCTAAGAAACGGGCGATTAGGGGCTGAACGACAATGAAGGTGATCTGGATACCTCCTGGATGAAAAACAACAACAACAACAAAAACAACACCACAAAAGACAATTATAAATCGATCTGGAAGATCTGTTGCAGTTAGTGATATTATTTAACATTAGAAAATTAAAAAAAAAAAAAAAAAAAAAAAAAAAAAAAAAAAGAGTACACTGCTGCAATTATTTGATTTTATTAAAAACAATAAAATTAATTTAAAAAATTAAATAAAATTAAAAAAATCTCCAAAAAAAGAAATACATCCAGAAGATCTACTGCAGTTTACTTTGCAATATTTAACAAAATCAGAAAAAAAACATAATAATAATAATAATATATTAATGAATATATTATAAATAATAATAAATAATATAAAATAATTAAATTTTTAAATAAATGCTGGATATAAAAATGCTAAAAAAAATATAAATTCTTGAATAAAATAATAAATACATACATAAAAACTGCATAAATAAATTAAACATTTAAATGTTCAGATCATTTCTTAAATAAGAAAAAAATACTTAAATAAATGTTTAAATATTTAAATGAATACTTAAAATTCTTAAAATGTTCAAAAAAACATAAATAACAATGGAATATATTTAAATAAAATTAAATAAAATTAATGAAATCATCATCATCATCATCATCATCATCCTGGAAGGAAAAGTATCTCCAAAAAATAAGAAATACATCCAGAAGATCTACTGCAGTTTACTTTGCAATATTTAATAAATAAATAAATAATAAAACAATTAATAATGTATTAATTAAAATATTATAAATAATAATCAATAAAAATAAATATTATAAATTAATCAAAATGTTTAAAATAAATGCTGGAATTAGAAATGCTAAAATAATTAATAAATTCTTAATAAAAAAAATAAATACAAAAATAAAAACGGCATAAATAAATAAACATTTAAATATTCAGGTAAATTCTTAACTAAAAATGCTTAACTAAATGCTTAAACATTTAAATGAATGCTTAAATAAAATGCTTAAATGTTCACAAAAATGCTTACATAAAAAATGGGATGTATGTAAAGAAATGTAAATAAAATTAATTAAATAATCATCATACTGGATTGAAAAACTATCTTCAAAAAATAAGAAATAAATCCAGAAGATCTACTGCAGTTTACTTTGCAATATTTAACAACAATACAAAACAACAACAACAACAATAATAATAATAATAATAATAATAATAATAATAATAATAATAATAATAATAATAATAATAATAATAATAAAGCTGCAATTAATTGCAATGTTGCATGTAATAATAATAGTCATAAAAAAAAAAATAATTTGGCCATTTTCAAAAGAAAAGAGAAGGTGAAGCACATTCTCATCAGGTCTGTGTACCGGAAGTAGTGGTTGAGGTCGACGGCGAGGGCTTGGTGTTGCCGGGTGACGCTCACAGCCGTACTGAGATCCTGTGAGATCTGAAAGAGACAGAAGGACATGACGGGTGGAGAAACATCAGCATCTGTGTGCGCAGGACTGCAGTATGAGGGGAAATCCACCGTAGCCAAGAGTTTCCCATCAGTGCTGTCAAACACATCTGACACACGCCGTTAAAGAAACAGAGTAACGCAGGTCATGTTTCAATACAAAATACAAAAGAAAAGACTTAAGATCACAGATAAGCACATTTAAATACCAAATTCTTATTATTATAATACAAAAAAAAAAAAATTATATATATATATTTATTAAAATTCATATAAAATGAAACCCTGTTGTACTAAATTTACTAAAACAGACTGGGTCATTTTGGGTATGTAAAAAAAAATATGTTGTAAAAATAATGATACTAGAAATATTATATATTATCAATGTTGAAATCAGTTTTTGCTTTTTTTTTTATTTGCTGATATTTTTGTGGAAGCAATTATACATTTTTAATCAGGTTTCTTTGATTAACAGAAAATTCTAAAGAACAGCATGTTTAAAAAATAAATATTTTGTAACATTATAAATGTCTTTACTGTCATTTTTGATCAATTTAATGCACCACTGTTGAAAAGAATTATTGATTTGTCTTTTCTTCCTTTCTTCCTTTATCTTACTAACACCCAAATTTTAAATAGCTGTATAACATTATTTCCACAAAAAATATTATTATTATTATAAAAATATTATATTATAAATTACAAAATTATAAAAAATAACATTAAAAAATTGCACACAATTTAATAATTTATTTTTATATATTTTTAATTTTATAAAATTATATTATAAAAATATTATTATTATTATTATTATTATTATATTACATAATTATAATATAATATTATATTATGATACGTTATTATATTAATTTTATTAATTTCATTAATAATAACAATATACACACACATTACTACTATATTATATATTTTATATTAATTATATAAATTATATAAAATTATATATTTTATATATTTTTAGTTAATTTTATATTAATTAAAAACATATATTGTAATATAATATTAAATATATTATTAGAATATATTACTACTATTATTAATATAAACATAACTATCTGAAATGTCATCCAATCATGTCAAATTGGTTTATTTATGTTCAATTACTATAATAATATGTTCAAATGGTTGATATGTTCAATGGTTTCTGTGCATATTTGACTTATAATGACCATAATTATGCACATCATGTGCTGAAGGATACATGTGAGTCCAGTACTGAGCAGAATGAAGAGCGTTCCTCGACAGAGCCGACAGTCGGCACACTCGTCCTCCGTCTGGAGGGGTAAAGCGAGCCGAACGCAGGACAGCGTCTCCATCGGCGCCGTCTCCTCCGTCCACTTGAGCTGCAGCAGCACACGCGTGTTCAGCAGCAGCAAACAGCGGCCGTCAGCGAACGACAGCAACCTCACCGACAGCAGCTCCGACACATCTGTGTAGAAACAGAGCGCTTGAACACTGACCGACTCGTCGGGATGTATAGATCAGGGTTTGATGTGAACGTGAGGCCGTTTTCTCACCGGGATGTTCGTGTTGAACGCACTGCAGCAGTGAATCAGACGATTTCTCACACAGCAGAAGCGCCTGATCATGAGGATCAATCTCATACAGTGTCAGCGCACACTGAGAGTCCACCAGCAGCAGCTTCAGCTTCACATCCTGACCACCGGACTCCGACTGATCCTCCCACAGAAAACTCAAGAGCAAAGGCAAAGTCAAGAACATAAAAAGCGAGAGAGAAAATATTTACTAATATATATATTTTCAAGAAGAATATGTTTAAATATATATATATATATATATATATATATATATATATATATATATATATATATATATATATATATATATATATATATATATATATATATATACCATTAAAACCATTAAACATAACATATATAGGAGTATAAAAAAAACATTAAATAAATAATTGCAATTTTATATTAACATGATTACAAAAGACCATTTTAATGCTTATGTACACATAAAAGTTATATGACAATACAATATAACAATTATTGCACTTTGTGATATTTAACAATACAATAATAATAATAATAATAATAATAATAATAATAATAATAATAATAATAACAACAGTACAGCATAAACAGAATACAAACATTACATATTAAATGACTATTACTAATAATATTATATAATACTATTTATATAATACTATTTTATTTTATACATATTTTTAGTGTTAATATTAATAATGTTCAAATTTTAAATATATATTTCATATATAATTACTTATAATATTTATTTTTATAATGTATTTTTTACTATATTATAAATGATAATTACAATTCAAAAATTATTGCAGTATACTTTGTGATATTTAACAACAATATATTAATAATAATAATTAATAATAATATAGCATAAACAATACAAACATGATATATTAAATTACCACTAATATCATATTACTATTTTATATACCAATTGTTATTCTTATTAATAATACTGTTAATATTTTAAATATATATTTTATATACAATTTTTATAGTATATTATATTTAACATTTACTTTTTCCTATATTATTAATAACGATAATTATGATGCAAAAAATGTGCAGTTTACTTTGTGATATTTAACAACAATGTAATAAAAATTATAATAAATATACATATATAGTAATAGTATTGTTAATATTTTAAATATATATATATACACTGTGCTTATATCTATCTATTTATCTATCTATCTATCTATCTATCTATATATATATATATATATATATATATATATATATATATATATATATATATATATATACACATACACACACACTATAATTATTAATAACAAAAATCAATATCTTTCTATCCATCTAGATAGATACTGATTTTTATTATTAATAATACTGTAAATATTTTAAATAAATACTTAACATATAATTATTCATCATATATTTAATATATTTAATGTTGTAATACATATTGTTTATTATTACTATAGTATAAATTATGATAATTATGATGCATAAATTATTGCAGTTTATTTTGATATTTAACAATTTAATAATAATAATAATGATAATAATAATAATAATAATAATAAATATACTGCAGCATTATTATATATAATTGCTGCATTACAATAAATACAAACATTACATATTAAATAACTAGAACTAATATTAGCACTGAAATATGTAAATGTGATAAGATTTCATAAAAATAAATATTAAAATAGAACTAAAATATTTTTATCGTAATATTTTCATATTTTTATAACAATATTAATTATTTTAATGATTTATTCACGTATCGAATATACTGCTCATATGAATACCTAAATATCTATGTAAATATATACATATGCAATAATATATAAAATGCGCATGCACATTACATAACAATCTGCAGATTACTTACACAACTAAAATACAATAATAAAATAATAGTAACATCAGTAACAACAGAAATATTAACTAAACAGCTGCAATTAAGTGCAGCATTGCACTTGCACATGTAATATATGTCTTCACATTACATGCATAAAAAAATCTTAAGGATAACTAGTTATTACAGCAATGCCAATTTTTTCAGCCTAGTGTAGAGTGAGATCAGTAGGTTGAGACTCACTCAGTGCAGGTGTGCTGCAGTGTGTTGAGAGCTCCTCTGCTCTCAGAGATGTTCCTGACGCTCACCGCACCTGCTGTATTCACACAGCACAGCACCGACGGGCCTTTACTCAGCTTCACCGCCACTGCGTCCTCAACACCTCCACAGACATCCCGCTCCGGCAGCAGATCCACCTCCAGCACACTCTCAACACGAACATCCGACCTGCTCAACGCCTTCAGCATCCTGAACCCGAACAAACTCAACCGGGATCAGATGAGGAAGTCACTCAACTCAAGCCCTTCACACACAAACATATAAACGCGCGGAAATAAACCACATCCGGCATCTTAAAAGACGTGCAGGAAAAAGTAAATACGACACAACCGAGATTAATTAAAAATCCTCACAGAAGAAACTCACGAAGAGTTTGTTCTGAGGTAAAAACACGGGCCTCCAGGAGCCAAACAAACCACAGCTGATTTTCACATGATTATCACGTGATCAAATAGACGGCAGGAAAACTAATCAAACACAGCACGCATTCAACAGGACACACAATACTGAAGTGTTCATATATTTCTATTAACTCACACGTTCTGTAAAAAAACAAACATTCATATTTACGTGTAATAATATACACATTATTATGATTATGATGATTATTGATCGGCCAGATATATGATCGGATGTCGATTACTCTGGTCTGTGTGAATGCAGAAGAGCGGAAGCGCGTGCGCTTGACCGTTTCAGCGATGGAGATGGACCGGACCGGATCATGGAGCTCATGTCCGGACTGCTAAGTCGAGTGTGGCTTTTGACGGGACTTTCTGACGTGACGAATGACAAGAGAAGCAAGAAAATGGAGGAAAAAGCGCTGGAGGTGTATGGTGAGTCATGATGACCTTAACAAAGACGTACTGTGGTGTTTACCATGGTACAGGGGTAGTGTCAGATAGAAATACCATAGTACTTTTATATATATTACAATAACATCGAATCATTACCATATTTATATAACATATTTTAACTGGTACTTCAAAGATAGCATGATATTACCATGCTACATGTGAACAATGGGTTTACCATGGTACAGTGATGGTGTCAGGTGGCATTACTATGGTACATGTAATATATACCAGTACTGAATCATTACCATGATCATATACTACAATATTTCCATGGTACTTCAAATAATAGTTTAATATTACCATGGTGCATGTACACGAAAAACAAGGTATTACCAAGGTACATTAATTGTATCAAGTGGTAATATCATGGTATTTTATATATTCACCATGGTAGTAAATCATTACCATAATGAAACACCACATTTTTACCTTGTACTTCAAAGAATACAATCATATAACCATGGTACAGACCCACAATAAAGAAACAAGGTTTTACTATGGTAAATTGATAGAAATACCATGGTATTTTAATATATACCATGGTACAGCAATAGTGTCAGGTGGAAATACCATGATATTTTATTTATATACTATGGTACTTAAACATTATCCTAATTAGGTAAGATGTTTTTACCTGCTACTTCAAAAATACCATGATATTACCATGTTATATATCCCCAATAAAAAAACAAGGTATTACCAAGGTACACTGATGGTGTCAAGTGGTAATACCAAAGTATTTTATATACCATGGTACTAAAAGATTACCATAATCATATACCATATTTTTACCTTTTACTTCAAAGAATACCATATTACCATGGTACAGGTCCACAATAAAGAAACAAGGCTGTACCATGGTAGATTGATGTGTCAGATGGAAATACAATGGTACCATGATACTTCAAAGAATACCCTAATATTACTATAGTACGTCCACAATAAAAAAAAACAAGGTATTACCAAGGTAATACCATGGTATTAAATCATTGCCCTAATCGTATAACATTTATTTAAAAAAATAACTGTCCAAAATAAACAAGCGAGGTATTACCATGGTACAGTGATGGTGTCAGGTGGTATATATATATATATATACCATGGTACTAATACATTACCCTAGTTATGTAAGATATTTTTACCTGCTACTTCAAAAATACCATGATATTGCCATGTTATATGTCCCATGTTATAAACGTATAAAAAGTATTACCAAGGTACATGGATAGTGTCAAGTGGTAATACCACAGTATTTTAGATATTCACCATGGTACTAAATGATTCCCATAATCATATACCATATTTTTTACCTTTTACTTCAAAGAATACCATATTACCATGGTACAGGTCCACAATAAAGAAACAAGGCTGTACCATGGTAGATTGATGTGTCAGATGGAAATACTATGGTATTATGATACTTCAAAGAATACGCTAATATTACCATAGTACATCCACAATAAAAAAAACAAGGTAATACCAAAGTAATACCATGGTATTTGTATACATGCTAAGATGTTTTTACATGCTGCTTCAAAAATACCATGATATTACCATGTTATATATCCCCAATTAAAAACAAGATATTATTGATGGTGTCATTGAAATACCATGGTACTTTAATATATACCGTAGTACTGAATCATTACCATAATCATATACCATAATATTTCCCTGGCACCTCAAATTATATCCTAATATTACCGTAATACATGTCCACTTAAAAAAACAAAAAGGTAACACCATAGTACAGTGATGGTGTCAGGTGGAAATACCATGATATTCTATAAATATATTACGGTACTAAAACATTATGCTAGTTATAGAAGGTGTTTTTTCCTGCTACTTCAAAAATACCATGATATTACCGTGTTATATATCGGCAATAAAAAACAAGGTATTACCATGTTACATTGATGGTGTCAAGTGGTAATACCATGGTACTTTAATATAATACTATAGTACTGAATCATTACTATGATCATACACCATAATATTTCCCTGGCACGTCAGATAATACCCTAATATTACCATAATACCTGTCCACAATAAAAACAATAAGTAATACCATGGTACATTGATGGTGTCAGTTGGTAATACCATGGTATGGAATCATTACCGTAATATTTATCTATTTAATGTATTACCATGGTACAATCAGTTACAAACAGTGTATTGTTATATGGAATATGGTATATTTAGATGTAAACTACGGTAAATTGTTCTCATTTATTGTTGTGTCGATATCGTTTCCGCAGATGTGATTCGGACGATTCGCGACCCGGAGAAGCCCAACACTCTAGAGGAGCTGGACGTGGTGACGGAGAAGTGTGTGGAGGTCCAGGAGCTCGGGGACGATGAGTATCTGATCATCATCAGGTTTTC
This sequence comes from Cirrhinus mrigala, assembly GCA_036247105.1. Lineage (NCBI taxonomy): Eukaryota > Metazoa > Chordata > Actinopteri > Cypriniformes > Cyprinidae > Cirrhinus > Cirrhinus mrigala. The sequence continues at coordinate 19,739,170 of CM070031.1, read as the reverse complement.
TCCAACTGTCCCGCACTGCTCTCTGGCCACTCTGATAGGTGTGTGTGTGTGTGTGTGAGAAATGATAAGATGAAAGAGTCACATGACCTCAGACGAACATCACTGCACTTCACAGATAGCACAACCGACAATGAAGGACACAAAGGCTGTGTCCAGTCACACTGTACAGCATCAAAAAGCACACAGAAAACACAAGCCAGACTGCATTCAGTGAATTAGTCAACAGAGAAAAACAAACACGTTTTGAAGCTCTAATTATGACTGATCCTACAGAAGTAGTTCATTATTTGGCTGTAATAATCAGATTACTGACGTCTGTTCGGTGTCATGTGCAGCTTGACTGTATGAATGTTAACGGCGAACCATATAAATAAATAATTATACTTATTAATAATTTCAATCCACAGCATGCGTAAGAAGGTGAATGTCACAAACCGGCGTATTTCACTACAGAATCAAAAAACAAATGATATTTATAAAACATTTTTTGCTTTAAGAAAATGAAGCCTTTTAGAACGCTATTTTACAATGAAATGAACAATTTTTATAATAATGACGTGCTTTTTTTCTTGAATAAATTAAAGGAGGAACAACAAATACTCCCATGTATAAATAACAATATGCATTTATTTATTTATTAAATATTCATTATTTAATACAGTAATGTTTTTCAGCAGTACATTAATACAGTACAGTCATAATATTGAAGTGTTTTTGTAATTGCAAAAATTAAAGGAAGAACAAATATTACCATGATGTATAAATAGATAAATATTAAAAATAATATAAAGTTTTAATATACTATAGAATATAAATATATAATATACAATATAAAAATAAAATAATGAATAAAATATAGTATTAATATAATGTACAATATAATATAATACATAATAAGTAGTATATAGCTTTAAAAATCTAAAAATAATATATAAAATATAATGAGAGTATAATATATATAATATATGCACATTTGAATAGTACAGTTAGTTTTATAATATGTCATAAATTCAAATAATTAATAATAAAATAGAGTATTAATATAATACAGAATAATGTATAATACATAGTGCATAATATCATACAAATATATAAATAATAATATATGAAATGCATAATAACATGTAGAAAAATGAATATACGCAAAATTAACTAACATACAGTTAATATTTTTCAGCAGTACATTAATGAGAACACCTAGCAAAACATTTGCAATCATCATAATGTAACTATAAATGTCACAATTTGAATAAATATACTTTATTTTTTTATTTTTTTTTATTTTTATTTTTTTAAATCAATTTTACATTACAATTTTTTTTTTTTTTTTGATTTTGAGGCCAGGCAGGTTTTTTTGTATTCATCATACCTAGAGGTTTCTTCCTGTAGTGATTCAGTGATCGATCTACACTGGTAATCAGAAGCATTATTGATTGGCATCATGGGATGCTGTGCTTCTGAAATCTGTGGTTTTCCCTTCAAGGACCGTGTCTGATCAGATTCATAAGCAGCAGTCTGATTGATGTGTGTGCAGCACGCTACGAGTAATAATGAGAACTGTGTGTCCAGTATACATACGTTAATACTGTTTATATATAAAATTATAATATTTATTAATATTGAATTAGCTTTTTTATTTGTAGTTCGACTTTTAAGTATTTTGTCATGTGTTTATTTCAGTTAAATCCCAGAGAAAATATCAAATTTTCATTTCAGTTTAGATTTATCATCTAATATTTATTTTAATGTATTTCAACTAACTGTTATAATGGTTTTAGTGGTAGTTAACAAATTACAACACTATACTTGATCAGAGATTCTCAGCTGGTTTTCTTTTAGGCATGCAGATTTTTCATAAAAAGGTTTACTATGCAAATATATCCAGAAATATGTTTTATATAACATACAGTTGAAGTCAAAAGTTTACATACACCTTGCAGAATCTGCAGCGTGGTAAGTATTTGACCAAAATAAGAGGTATCATACAAAATGCAACACAGTAACAACACACTAATAAGAATTAAGTGTATGTAAACTTTTGAACAGGGTCATTTTTATAAATTCAACTATTATTTTCTCTTGTGGACTATATGTAAACGTCTTTTATGTGAAATATCTTATCCAGGTCAGTAGTACTAAATAAAAATAACATGCATTTTGTATGATCCCTTTTATTTTGGTAAAATAAAACATTTTGCAGATTCTGCAAGGTGTATGTAAACTTTTGACTTCAACTGTATATATATCCAGCTAACAAAAATATAAGTATGGTTTTGCTAACGTTTCCATTAAGTTATAAAAAATGATGAAATGTCCAGTTTTTAAGTGTTTTTTTTTTAAACATTTCTTGAACATTCCTTTTGATCAGTTTGTAAACATTATGGGGATGTTACTTTTAAATGTTCTCGAAACATTCTAAAACAAGTAGTAACATTTAAAAATGTTAGACAAACATTATAGAAATAATGTTTTTATGCTAATGTTTTGAGAAATGTATTAAAGAACAGATAACTTAATTAACGTTACTGGAACGTTACCTTACAAAACGTTAGTAAAAATTAAATTAAAACAGAGAAATATATATATATATATATATATATATATATATATATATATATATATATATATATATATATATATATATATATATATATATATATATAAATACTACAATATTTTGTTACAATACACTACCAGTCAAAAGTTTTTGAACAGTAAGATTTTTAATGTTTTTTTAAAGAAGTCTCTTCTACTCACCAAGCCGGTATTTATTTGATCTAAAGTACAGCAAAAACAGTACAATTTTAAAATATTTTTACTCTTTACTCTTTCTATTTGAATATATTTAAAAATGTAATTTATTCCTGTGATCAAAGCTACATTTTCAGCATCATTACTCCAGTCTTCAGAGTCACATGATCCTTCAGAAATCATTTTAATATGCTGATTTGCTGTTCAAAAAAACATTTTATTATTATTATCAATATTTAAAACAGTCGAGTAAATTTCTTTTTTTGCAGGATTCTTTGATGAATAGAAAGATCCAAAGATCAGCATTTATCTGAAACAAAAAGCTTTTGTAACATTATACACTATACAGTTTAAAAGCTTGGAGTCAGAATAATTTTGTTTTTTTGGGGGGGGGGGGGGGGGAGAAATGATAGAAATTAATGCTTTTATTTAGCAAGGATGCTTTAAGGAAAGGATGTGACGTGTGGCCAAGTACGGTGACCCATACTCGGAATTTGTGCTCTGCATTTTACCCATCCAAGTGCACACACACAGTAGTGAGAAGTGATCAAACACACGCACACACACACCGTGAACACACACCCGGAGCAGTGGGCAGCCATATTGCTATCGCTGCGGCGCCCGGGGAGCAGTTGGGGGAACGGTGCCTTGCTCAAGGGACTCACCTCAGTCTTTATTGATCAAAAGAGTCTAAGAGTCTTCTGTAAGAGACTTCTTTAAAATCTTACTGTTCAAAAACTTGTGACTGGTAGTGTATATGCCCAGCTGACAAAAATATAAATATAGAAGTAATGTATAATGCTTATGCAATGAAATGTCCAATTTTTTAAAATGTTTTAAAAACATTCCATGAACATTCCATTTAATCATTTTGCAACACAGGGAAATGTTACTTTTGAATGTTCTCTAAACATTCTAAAACAAATAGTAACATTTAAAAAATGTTACATCCAACTGAAACATTTAAAAAAAAATAATAATAATTCCATTAAAGATGTGTAAATAATGTTTCTATGCTAATGTTTTGAGAACAAACATTCTATTAATGTTAATGGAACATGACCTTAAAACAATTAAATGTATTAAAAATGCTGAAATTTTGCATTTCGCAACAATATTTTGTTACAGTGTTTACTATGAAATATCTCTCATAGAATTACATATTCAGAATTATTTATGGGACAAATTGAGTAGGAATAGTAGCAGTTTTGATGGTTTCATGCACTCAGCAGCCAAAAATTCACAGCAGAAATCACAATGCTGCATGAAACATGTTTATATCATTTTTTATACCTTGTTTGAGTGTTTTTAGTGACGAATGTGTCTCAAAATGCCATAAAACTGACAGCTTTAGTGAAGCTCTTGAACTTAAGGTGCTGGACTTTTTGTTTCTTTTCATCCAGTCGATACGTGGAGAGTTTAATTAACCCCTATCGGTCACACAGACTTGTAAATATACCCTCATTATTCGTGTTTTACCTCAGCCGCTTGATCCCCCGAGAGCCGCTCTGGAGCTCCGAACAGGAAGGGCTTTGATGAGGTCGACCGTCTGAATTACAACGAACGGCTAATTAAACTGACTTTGCCACCTGTTATTTCCTCTTCCTGCAGGTCTGTGCTTACAAGTCAAACTTCAGCGCTGCCTGCCGTTCAAGCACAAGGTACGTCCTCATCATTAAAGCTCATCCTCATCTGGCACGTCTCCGCTTTAACTGGCGTTTCTGAAAGCGCAGCCGATTTTCGGCGCCAGACTTTGATTCCCTGGATGTTTGGATGTTGTGTTTTTTAGGAGAGTGGAAACAGGAGTGGAAACAATCTCATTTTGCCCTCACGCCGTGTAGGTTTTTAATGAGTTGTCACGCTGATGAAAGGCCGTTAAATGAAAGCACAAGCGACAACTATTGTTTGGAGCGGCCCGACCACTTTCTGTTTCTCTGTGATGTTTCGTGTCTCTTTCTGGTGTTTCTGTTTTTTTCTGGCCTCTGATCGTATTTTCTTGTTTTATTCCCTTCCAGCTGGAGATTTACATAACTGAGGGAACGCACTCAACCGAGGAGGATAGTGAGTGTTCATTACAACAGTTTCTGCCTTTTTAAATGCCGCCGGAGTGACGTTCAAACAGCCCTCGGGCTCCAATGTTCTCTAGTACGTGAACGCGCAAGCTTGTTTTCATGAGCTGACGCGTTTCTAAATGTGTCAGAGTGCAAGCATATTGCGGCACAAGGAAGCTTTGCAGTTTCGGTGCAATTTCTGCTTCTGCGTAACTTCACCATCTTAAAAATGCAAGAAATTGCATGAGTTTTACTTGCTATATATAGGTCTAGTAGTAAGCAGTGTGACATAATGATAATGATAATATAGTCTATATACATTAAACAGGTTAATTACAGTAAGTAACGTGCACACAATTACTACATTTACTCAAATACTCACTATACAAGGAATTATTAATTAAAACATGAAAACAAAAATGTTAACTTTTTTAGTTTTTCATCAATTTAGATTTTTGACTATGATCTGACTAAATGTATTATTTATTTCAGTCATTAAATTAAATATGTCTAAATTTATTTAGCATTTACATGTAATGTATATGTATTTTATGAATAAATTATAAAGTAATATATTTTGTATTCAAAACTATGTTTTATGAAATGTGCATATTTTCTAAATTAAAATTTATAACTACTTATTTTCATTACATTCAACCATTAAAGTATAAACACACACACTCGCGCATATATATATATATATATATATATATATATATATATATATATATATATATATATATATATATATATATATCAAAAAGTATTATTTGTTCAAATATATAATTGATCAAGAAAAATATTTTGTATTCATAAGTATAGATTTATGTGATTTATGAAATGTATTTTTTATTAAAAAGTTATTTATACTTCTCATTAGTAAATTATAATTTTTAAATTATAAACATTAAATTTAGCAATTTATGATGATTTATGATATATATATTTGTTCAAATATATAAATACATTATAAAGTATGTATATATTTTGTATTCATAAGTATAGATTTAAGTGATTCAAGAAATGTTTTTGAGAAATTTAAAGGTTAAATCTATACTTTTCATTACATTCAATCATTATATATATATATATATATATATATATATATATAATTTAAATTATATAAAATATAGATATAAATATATGATAAACTAATATATTTAGCATTTTGCATGTATAGATGTAAGTGATTTATGAAATATGTGTATTTTATAAATTAATGTTATTTATACTTTTCATTATTCAACCATTAAATTATAAACATATATAAAAGTAAATTATTAATTTTGTATATATAATAATAATTTCATATATATATATATATACATTATGTATATATTTTGTATTAATATTATAATATTTGTATAGATTTAAGTGATTCATGAAATGTATTTCAGAAATTAAAAAATTAAATATATACTTATTTTATTCCATTCAATCACTGAAGCAAATAAATTTATATATATATATTCATAATATATAAATTAAAAAGTATTATTATTTGTTTAAATATATACATAAATGATAAGGTAATATATTTTGTATTCATAAGTATAGATTTAAGTGATTTATGAAATTATTAAATAATTGTATTAATTAAAAACTTATTTATACTTTATTTATACTTAATTATGCATTATGTATATAAAATTCATAATTTCCTTTGTATATATATGTAAATATATATATATATATATATGTTTTATAAATAATTTATAATATAATATTAATTATATAATATAAATACATTATAAAGTATGTATATATTCTATACTGATAAGTATAGATTTTAGTGATTCACAAAATGTATTTTAGATATTAAAAAGTTAAATATTTACTTATTTTGATTACATTCAATCACTGAATTAATAATGTAGATAAATTTGTTCAAATATATATATTAAAATTACATAATTTTATTTAGAAATTGTATATGTATTTTTTTATTATTTATATACACACACACACACACACACACATATGTATATATATATATATATATATATATATATATATATATATATATATATATATATATATATATATATATATATAAATAATGGTAAGAGATGCATAAAAAATGTATATAGACATTAAAAATACATTTTAAACGTTGCAATTATTGAAAGGGGAAAACTAACACTTTAACTATTCAACTGGGTTTGATTACTAGTCACTGACCATAATCTCCAATTATTCCTTGAACATCGTCTGCAAAACTGTTCACGGCACAATTCACTATTGACATCCGTATCCGTAGGGTGTCTAGACGTCGTGTCCGGCGGGGCGATTGGATCTGTGTGAGATGGAGTTGGTGTTGTTGTATCTCTTAACTGGTTCTCCTGTGTCGTCCTCTCACAGTTAACAAACAGATCAATGATAAGGAGCGCGTGGCGGCCGCCATGGAGAACCCCAACCTGCGGGAGATCGTGGAGCAGTGCGTAACCGAACCGGACGACTGACTTTGACTTCTACGCGGGTTTGCTTTCTCAACGGACTGTCTGATGAAACCTCACTCTGTCAAATAGCAGTCGCCGCTGTAAATAGCAGAAAAAAAGCGATCGATACGAAGCGATGGCCTTCATGTCTTCATAACAGCAGGGCGTCCGCCGGCTGCTGAGCGCACGGGTCTCCAGAGAGATGGAGGTCTCTGGCCTTTCCGCCTGTCTTCGCGTTTGTTTGTTTGTTCTTCTGAGTTCGGCTCGTTGAAGAACTAAATTTCTTAAGCTGAGAGACAAAACAGCCGACTTCCTGGGTAAACAAGCAAAATGTTGCATCAAACCACAAAAGAAACAATATTTCACTCAAGAATTGAGAAAGGAACTAACCCTCATGTCCTCGTCTGACTTTTTGTTTTGAAACCCAGAATGTCTGAGCTTCGGTTTCCATACAGTAAAGGTGGATCGTGCAGTGAAATGCTCCAAAAGACACAAAAAGCATAAAAAAATGATCATTTATGAGCCAAAGTGTGACATTTGAGAAATGCAGTTCTTTATGATACTGTAATGATGCTTTTATGGTATTTTCAGAGCTCATTAGTATCCGTCCTCATTCACTTTCACTGTATGGAAAAGAGCAGCTTGGACATTCTGTGTAATATCACATATTTCGTTTTCTATAAATTAAAGTCAGTCAAACAGGTTTGGAACAACATGAAGTTGAGAATATGACAATAAATTGACAATAAATGTTTGTGGAGAAATAATAACAAATGTCAGAGCTCTGTTATCGATCCTGAAGTCTATATGCAAAACTACTTTTTAAGGATTTTTTTTCTGTAATAGTCAATGATGAGTTTGTAAATAATTTCATTTTGTAAGAAAAAAAGTCTATATTTGTAGAATTTAAGATCTTACAAATAAAAACCTCAGAGAAATTACGTTTGTATTTGTGTTTTATAGGTTTGGAATTATTATTATTATTGAAATTACTGTTGAAATTAATAAAACTCATTGCTGTTTTTATTATGAATGTAATTTTTTATGTGCTACAAATGAATTGAATTTTATGAGTGAAATCTTGATAAATTGCTTTTACAAATTGTTAACTAAAGTAAACCTGGTTAAATTGAAGTATTATTATTGTTATTATTATTAATAATAATAATAATAATAATAATAATAATAATAATAATAATGACAACAATATAATTCATAATAAATATGATGTATATTTACATTAAAAATTAAATAATAATTATGTTCATTATTATTTTAATAATTTTATATAACTTAAATAATACATATAATTTATACTCAATCATTTCTAAATGTACATTTAAACTAAAAATTAAATAATAATCATAATCAGTAAAATGAATGTTAAATAAAATTAAATATTAAATAATAATATTTATATAATTATTCTTAATAATAATAACAACAATATAATACCATTCATATAATATACATTCATATATCATTCATATAATAATTAAGAATTCTAAAATTGTTTTTAATAATAATAATAATTAATATAATTCATACTAAATAATTTCTAAATGTTTATTTAAATTAAATAATATTTTATTTTAATAATAAATAATAAATTGATTATTAAAATAAAATATTAAGTTTTTAATAATAATAACAACAACAACAACAACAACAATAATTATAATTATTATTATTATTATTATTATTATTATCATCATCATCATCATCATCATCATCATCATCATCATTCTTAATTATAATCAATTAAAAATTATAACTAATAATACTAACAGTAAAATTCATACTACATCTCTAAATGTATATTTAAATGAAAATGAATTAATAATAATTATTTATGTAATTATGTATATTTAAATTAAAAATTAAATAATAATTATTCATATTATTATAATATTATAATATTATTCATTAATTATTATAATAATGATTTTAAATAAAGAAGAAATATTACATAATATTATTTATATAATTGTTTTTATAACAACAAAAATAAAAATCATACTAAATTATTTCTAAATGTATATTTAAATAAAAAAAGAAACAACTATAATTACAATTCTTATAATTATAATAATTCTAAATAAAAATTAAATATTTAATAATAATATTAATTATTTATATCATGATTTTAATAACAACAACAATCTAATTCATACTAAATTTCTAAATGTATATTTAAATTAGAAATGAATAATAATTATCATTTATATAATTATTATAATAATAATTCTAAATAAAAACTAAATATTAAATAATATTATTTATACAATTATTTTTAATATAATTCATACTCAATTTTTTTAGTGTATTTAAATTCATTTAATTATAACAATAATTCTAAATAAATATTAAATATTGATATAATTGTTTTAATAATAATAATAATAATAATAATAAATGATAAATAATAATAATAATAATAATAATATAATTCATACTAAATTTCTACATGTGTATTTAAATGAAAAATTAAATAATTATAATCACTTTTCTTATTATAATAATTCTAAATAAAAATGAAATATTAAATAATAATAGTAAACATTTATATAATTATTTTTAATAATAATCATATAATTCATTCTAAATAAATTTCTAAATGTATATTAAAATGTAAAAAAATAAATAAAAACATCTTAATTGAATTAATACTTAATGAATTAATAGTAATAATAGTAACAACATTTCTAAATGTGTATATAAATAAAATACAAATAAATATAAATTATTATTATAGTTAATTAGAAATGTTTAGTTATCTAATAACAGTAATAATAACAACAACAATATAACTCATACTAAAAGATATTTAGTATGATATGATAAATGATGATATTTTAGTTTATAAATGTATCTTGATAATTATAAAAAAAAATAAAATAATAAAATATGTATAAATAAATATTTAATTTAAACAACAATAAGCATATAATTAATCAAGATAATTTAATTTAATAATTATTTATCATAATAATAATAAAAATATTTTTATATTTATATAATATTTTATCTTTAATTTTGCCCAGAAGGTTTATATTTCTCCCTCTGTTGTGAATGCTGTATTGACACAAGATGCCAAATGGTGGCGCTCAACCTCCTTGCACCCTCTACTTCAATTGTGCACATGAGCAAAGACAGTCTATTTACTGTCTGACAGGATCTTGTTCAGCGTCTCAGAGCAACACGATCTGCCACTGCGGCGTTCATTTTCACATCGATTCCCGTAGATTAACTGTGCATTCCAGATTAAAAAGCTCTTACATTGCATTTCATTCAGCCATGCAGGTCAAAATCTTCTTTAAGATGATCATAAAATATGAAATGTCAGTTAAATTGCTCTGGACAGCTGACCGACTCCAGCTTCGACGTCTCAAGTCCAGCATCCAGAATTTAACAGCCTTCAGCTGGGATTCAAGGCCATTTTAACGAAGGCGTCGATTTCTCGAGTCAAATGTACATAAACGCAGATGATGAAGTTGTTAAAGCGCTCTGAGAAACGATCTTGAAGACCGGCACAATCCATCTCCTCACATATTTACTCAAAACCTCTCGCTGGACAACATTAATGGGTTTACGTCTGAATGCTGATTGGTTTTATCGATCGCTGGCAGCCGCGTGCAACTAGATGGATCGTGCTAATAGGTGCTAATTTACAAAAGCCTGTGAAGATCTGCAGTGGCATTAAAGAACAATTGTATTGTGCCGTTTGTGGTAATTAGTTATATGGAAACACAATCAGAGTTTTAGTCAAACTAAATTGTGTTTTTTGGGGCTTCTTGCTTAGTTAGACACACGTCAGTCTTACAGACTTGAAACTAAATGCTATTTCTGAGAAATTCTTGTATGCAAATATATAATAATGTAGGTTTTGTCCAATAATACACTGTAAAAATGATTTTTCAAATTTGTAAATAAAGGTTATTAGAGTATTCTTTACACAAATATTCCATTTCAGTCTTTCTACTTCAGAATTTAACATTTATTGTAATGTGTGAAATTTGTGACTGAAAATTATTTGATTTTATAAGGGAAATATATTTAATTATATTATATATATATATATATATATATATATATATATATATATATTTTATATTGTTGTTTTTTGTTAGTTTATTTGTTATCAGATCTTAAATATTTAAGTATTTAAATATTTAAGAATAAATAAAAATGTTATTAAAATATTTTTATTAAAAAATAATTTTATCAGTGAAATCTCTAAAAATTATTATTATTATTATTATTATTATTATTATTATTATTTAGTTGTTTTTTTACCAGTTACTATTGACTGGAATTAAAAAAAAAAAAAAAAAAAAAAACGTAAATATTTAGCAATATGAAATATTGGAATATTATTATTATTATTATTAAAATGTTTTTATATTTTAAAAATAATTCAAAATTGAACATTTAAGCCAATGTTAATTGCTGTTTTTTGTAATTTGTTAAATTTATGACTGAAAAAAGTAGATTTTATAAGGGAAAAGTATATATATATATATATATATATATATATATATATATATATATATATATATATATGTGTGTATATATGAATAGATTATTATTATTATTATTATTATTATTATTATTTCAATTATCATTTTATTTGTTTTATTATTATTTTATTTGGGTTTTTTTATATTAAAAAAATCAGTTGGCAAATAAATCTTAAATATTTAAGAACAAATAAAAATATTATTAAAATAGTTTTATAAAAAAAAAATTATGTAAGTTTTTAATCAGCGAAATCTCTAAAAATTATTACCATTATTATTATTATTATTATTATTATTACTATTATTTAGTTTTTTTTTTTTTTACCAGTTACTACTGGAAAATTAAAAAAAAAAACAAAAAAAAAAAAACATTCAGTTGTCAAATAATTACATCTTAAATAATTAGGAATAAATAAAAATATTATTATTATTAAAATGGTTTTATATTTTAAAAATAAATCAAATTCAAAATTTAACATTTAAGTCAATGTTAATTGCTGTTTTGTTGTATTTGTGAAATTTTTGACTGAAAATAATTTGATTTTTATAAGGGAAAAGTCTACATTTATAAAAAATTCAGATGTTAATCTTTGTCAATTTTAAATAAATATATAAAAATATAAATAAGAATATATTGAAATATTAAATATAATTATATAATTACATAGTTATTTAAAAAAAAATATTTAAAAAGTGTTATTTTTTTTTATATATAAGCATTTAATTATTTGAAAAATTATTTCAAAATGTTTAATTCAGTGTGTTACTTGCAATTTCTTTAATTATTTGCAAACTTCACTATCAATTTCTTATCAAAAATTACCATCATCATGGTACTAACTCTGTTCAGGAGCAACCAAGTTTGTTCTTAGTGAAAGATTACTTGTATTTGTGCACAATATGACCGACATTTGGTTTTAATTTAATATTTTTTATTTAGTCATTTTGTTCAAAAGAACAGCATTCATTTGAAATAGAAATATTTCATGTTTTATTGGACATTCTTTACTGTCACTTTTGATCAATTTAATGCATCCTTGATGAACAGTTGTAATTTATTTAACAAAAAGTGTGTATTTTACATTTAACTGTTTTAATTAAAGTTTTAGTCATTTTGTTGCACATTTTTGTCATTTTTATTTATTTTTTTTAAATTGCTATATACTTTTCATTACTTTTTATGTCAGTTCTAGTTATTTTAGTACATTAAAATAAACTAAATCAAAATGAGAAATGTTGTCTTGGTAACTAGCTAAAATATGTTTGAGGTTTTTTTTTTTTTTTATATATTTTAGATTTTATTCAATGTTTTAAAAAAAAAAACAACAAATATAAAACTATATTTACCCTGTTAGCTAACAAAGTAGCTTTTATGGTTACTAAAACATTGTTTGAAAATGTTCTTGAAAGATTGCGTCCAATCAAAACGTGTCTCTCTGAAATGCTTGATTGTGATTGGTCAGAACCCATGGCTTTCAGTCTGGAGTCACAAACTCTCTGCATAATTTGTAAAAGTGTATCTTGACAATGCTCTCATTCCCAATTCCAGGTAATCAGTCTCTCTTCCTCAAGCAAAAAAGCCTTGGCTGGAAACAGAGACACATTATCTCCTAAGACACACTATGAATGACAAATGAAGGTGCCGAATCCGCTGGAAACCGGCACATTTCTGCACAACAGGGCTCGGTTTTGAGTGCTAAACCCTGACGAGAATTAGCATCCGAGCCAGAGACTCCCTCGAGTCACGCTTTTCAATTTATGAGTAAATTAAGGTCTGTGGTGAACGTTACTTGAAGAGAGTTTTTGTTCTGCAACATAAATGAAAAAATGTGCATAAAGACCAAGTTTATGTGCCTGGTGAATTGGATAGCCTTCAAAATTCACGTTTTCCACCTGGCAAATGTGAAAAACCTTTCAGGTTATCTCACAAATTGAATGAACGGCCTCATTTATTCTGCACACTTTAGTTTATGAAATGTTTTGTCTAGTTAGGTAATGTGTTTATACCCACAACTAAAAACCTTTGAGTCTGTAAGATTGTTTAGTGTTTTAAAAGAAACACCAACACTGCATTTATTTGATCAAAAATACAGGAAAAATTGTGAAATAATATTATAATTTAAAATAACTGATTTATATGTGAATGTATAATAAAGTGTAATTTAATGCTGTGATTCAAAGCTGAATTTTTTAGCGTCATTACTGCAGTCTTTAGTGTCACATGATCCTTCAGAAATCATTCTAATATGCTGATTTGCTGTTCAAGAAACATTTATTATTATTATTCATGTTGAAAACCACAATGGCATTTTAGTGCCACGTTAAAGAAAATAAATCTAAGATTAGGAGAATTAAGTCGAAATATTTTGAGAATGAAGTTGAAATATTATGAGAATAAAGTCGAAATGTTTCGAGAATAAAGACAAAATATTTCAAGAAGTCTGTTTTCTACGTCAAAGTTTTAGTGCCACGTTAAAAGATTAAAGAAAGATTACAAGATTAAAGTTGTAATATTTTGAGAATAAAGTCAGAATTATGAAAATGAAGTAGAAATACTATGAGAGTCAAAATGAAGACTTATGACTTACTTAAAGGTACGTCTGTATTCTCGAAATATTTCAAATTTATTCTCAGAATATTGTGACTCGGAATATTTCATCTTTATTCTCTTACTATTTTGACTTTATTCTCGTAATTTCGACTTTATTCTCATAATATTTAGTCTTTTTTCTCAAAATATTTTGACTTCATTTTCTAAATATTTTGGAATTTTATTCTCGTAATATTTCATCTTTATTCTCGTAATATTTTGACTTAATTCTCGTAATTTTGACTTTATTCTCAAAATATTTCAACTTTATTTTCTAAATATTTCAACTTTATTCTTGAAATATTTAGACTTTATTTTCGTAATTTCGACTTTATTTTTGAAATGTTTTGACTTTATTCTTTTAATATTTCTATTTCATTCTCATATTTCGACTTGATTCTCATATTTCGACTTTATTCTGAAAATATTTTGACTTCATTTTCTAAATATTTCTACTTTATTCTCGTAATATTTTGACTTTATTCTCATAATGTCTACTTAATTCTTGTAATTTCGACTTAATTCTCAAAATATTTAGACTTTATTTTCTATATAAAAAATAGTTCTTAGAAAATCAAAATATTACAAGTATAAAGTCGAAATATTTCGAGAATAAAGTTGAAATATTTAGACTTTATACTAGTAATATTTAGATTTTATTCTCGAAACATTTCAACTTTATCCTCAAAACATTTCGACTTTATTCTCATAATATTTCAACTATTCTCGTAATTTTTACTTTATTCTTGAAATATTTTGACTTTATTCACGAAACGTTTTGACTTTATTCTTGTAATATTTTGACTTCATCCTCAAAACATTTTAACTTTATTCTTGAAATATTTCAACTTTATTCTCGCAACATTTCAAATTTATTCTCATAATATTTTGACTTTATTCTTGTAATTTCGACTTTATTCTTAAAGCATTTCGGCTTTATTCTTGTAATATCTTAGGTTTATTCTCATAGTATTTCTACTTTATTCTCAAAACATTTTGACTTAATTTTCTAAATATTTCGACTTTATTCTCGCAACATTTCAAATTTATTCTCATAATATTTTGACTTTATGCTCGAAACATTTCAGCTTTATCCTCGATATATTTCGGCTTTATTCTTGTAATATCTTGAGTTTATTCTCATAGTATTTCTACTTTATTCTCAAAACATTTAGACTTTATTTTTAAAACATTTCGACTTTATTCTCGTAATTTCGACTTCATTCTTGAAATATTTTGACTTTATTCTCAAAACATTTTGACTTCTCAAAATATTTCAGCTTTTTTCTCAGAATGCTTCGACTTTGTTCTTGAAATATTTCGACTTTATTTTCGCAACATTTCAAATTTATTCTAAAAATATTTAGACTTTATTCTCGAAACATTTCAGCTTTATTCTCGTAATATTTCAGCTTTATTCTTGTAATATCTCGAGTTTATTTTCATAGTGTTTCTACTTTATTCTCATAATTTTTACTTTATTCTTGAAATATTATGACTTTAATCTCGTAATCTCACTTTTTTTTTTTTTTTAATTTATGTGGCACTAAAGTGTCGTAGAAAACAGTTGTGCTGCTTCATATTTTTTGTGGAAACTGTGATACACTTTATTTTTCAGGATTCTTTGCTGAACTAAAAGTTCAAAAGAACAGCATTTATTTGAAATAGAAATATTTTATATTTTATTTGACAGTGTTTACTATCATTTTTGATCAATTTAATGCATCCATGATGCATAAAAGTAGTCATTTATTTAACCAAAAATTATGTATAGGTCTATTTTACCTTTTTCAACAGTTTTGTCTCTTAGCTTAGTCTACATCTGTACCTTTAAGCTCATCCATATGCATAAATCAGGTTTAAAAATAAGAGTGAGTGATGATGTACTTGTTTCTTACTACATTTGGATGAAAGATTATAAAGGTGCTTTTGTGTTTTCAATGATGGCACTGATGAATCATTCACAATCAGACCAAGAACATGAATTAAGACAGTAAAGACAGTATTCTCAAAATATTTCAAATTTATTCTCATAATATTTTGACTTTATTCTTGTAATTTCGACTTTATTCTTGAAGCATTTCGTCTTTCTTCTTGTAATATCTCGAGTTTATTCTCATAGTATTTCTACTTTAATCTCAAAACATTTTGACTTTATTTTCTAAATATTTCGACTTTTTTCTCAAAATATTTCAATTTTATTCTCAGAACACTTCGACTTTATTCTCAGAATACTTTGACTTTATTCTTGAAATATTTCGACTTTATTCTCGCAACATTTCAAATTTATTCTCATAATATTTTGACTTTATTCTCGCAATTTTGACTTTATCCTTGAAACATTTAGGCATTATTCTCGTGATATTTCGGTTTTATTCTTGTAATATCTCAAGTTTATTCTCATAGTATTTCTACTTTATTCTCGTAATTTTGACTTTATTCTTGAGATATTACGACTTTATTCTCGTAATATTTTGGCTTTATTCTTGTAATATTACGACTTTAACCTCGTAATCTCACTTTTTTAAAAAAAATTTACGTGGCACTAAAATGTCGTAGGAAACAGTTGTGCTGCTTCATATTTTTTGTGGAAACTGTGATTTTTCAGGATTCTTTGCTGAACTAAAAGTTCAAAAGAACAGCATTTATTTGAAATAGAAATATTTTATATTTTATTTGACAGTGTTTACTATCATTTTTGATCAATTTAATGCATCCATGATGCATAAAAGTAGTCATTTATTTAACCAAATTATGTATAGGCCTATTTTACCTTTTTCAACAGTTTTGTCTCTTAGCTTAGTCTACATCTGTACCTTTAAGCTCATCCATATGCATAAATCAGGTTTAAAAATAAGAGTGAGTGATGATGTATTTGTTTCTTATTTGGATGAAAGATTATTAAAGGTGCTTTTGTGTTTTCAATGATGGCGCTAATGAATCATTCACAATCAGACCAAGAACATGAATTAAGACAGTAAATGTCCGTTTTGAATGTTCACAAGCACATTTTCCCTCAGCAAATGTGAGCGCAGTGAGATCCGGTAGCTCATCCAGCGTTACGTAACAGAAGCTCTGCTTTAATGCAGAAAGCGTTCGGTTCTCTAATCTACGCTCTCAGAAACGGCCCTTGGTTTACAGGTTTGTGAACCAAAGCAAAGTCGACACAAGACGCAACGGCGCCCACGGGGACAGACAGAACAAACCGACATCGCTCATTCATAATCAGACTCAATCAGGCCGACCGCACCAGACGGAGGTTTCATTTCACATCACCACGCTCGTGTTGCACCACACAGTTTCAAGAGCTGTTTATTACGAATGTCGGATTTGTGACTATATATATGTGCATTAGAATATATATTAGAATTGTGTTCTCTATCTCGATTTGTTTTATTTACCGTGTCCGTGTCCGTGTTCGTGTCCGTGTCGTGCATGCGGTGAGAGTTGAGAAAAATATTCATTATGCCTCAATTCACAGGATGTTATTAGGTTCAGAAGCGCTTGGGGAGGATATTCATGATGCACCTGAGGACATCAGAAATGATTCATGAGCAATCTTTCATTCCTCACTGTGATTTGTACTGCCCTTTATTTTTGTCAGAGACTAACCATGCTCTTCTTACCAAAAATACAGTAAAAACAGTAAAAACAATATTGTGAAATATTGTGTAAGATTGATAAGTATTTTAAAAGAAGTCTCTTCTGCTCACCAAAGCTGCATTTATTTGATCAAAAAATGCGGTAAATTTTTTAAAATATTTTTATTATTTTAAATAACGGCTTTCTAAATGAATATATTTTAAAATGTAATTTATTCCTGTGATCAAAGCTGAATTTTCAGCATCATTACTTCAGTCTTAAGTGTCACATGATCCTTCAGAAATCATTCTAATAACCTGATTTGCTGCTCAAGAAACATATTAACATAAATTTTTTTAAAAAATGTACACAAATCATAAACGATAAAAAAATAGTATTTAAAAAAAAATATATTTAAAAAAAAAATAAATACATTTATAAAAGCATTTAAAAATACATTTTGGCCTCCATGTGTTTCAATAAAAAAAATAATAATAATAAATAAAATACACTGATATTTGTCACAGCTGAAGAAAATATTTATTTGTAGATGTGTATATGTGTGTAAGATGTTTTTGTTTAATTTCTGACTAATTCTGGCACATTTACAGTCATGTTTATTAATGTGCATTACCCCTGTAAACAAATTAAACTAAACTAAACTAGACTAAACTAAATTTGTTGTGTATAACACGTGTGAACAAAATGAAACATTATTTAAGTTGGCTTGAGAAAGCCTAGCTTGAAAGTTTGAAGCAGTTGTAAAAATATGAAAGCAGCTAGCATGATTAAACACAGTGCTCACGTGTTAGCATAATTTGCAAGTTACTAGAATGTTGTTAGCATGATTAGCAAGTTACTAGCATGTTTCCCAGCCTGATTAGCTTGTTGTTAACATGTTTCTAGCATGATTAGCATATTAGTAGCATGTTGTTAACATGACTGGCATGTTGCTAGAATGATTAGCATGTTACTAACATGGTGTTAGCATGTTGCTAGTATGATTAGCTTGTAACTAGCACGTTGCTAGCATGATTACCAAGGTACTAGCATTTTGTTAGCATGATTTGCATGTTACTAGCACGTTGCAAGCATTTTTCTGTCATGATTAGCATGTTACTAGCACGTTGCGAGCATGCTTAGCAATTTACTAGCATGTTGTTAGCGTGATTAGCATGTTTCTAACATGATTAGCATGTTACTAACATGTTGCTACCACTATTAGCATGTTACTAGCACACTGCTAGCATGTTTCTATCATGATTAGCCAGTTACTAGCATGTTCTTAGCATGATTAGCATGCTGTTAGCATGATTAGCAAGTTGTTAGCATGATTAGCATGTTACTAACATTTTTTTAACATGTTTCTAACATGATCAGCATGTTGTTAGCATGATTAGCATGCTACTAGCATTTTGTTACCATGTTTCAAGTATGATTAGCATGTAACTAGCACGTTGCTAGCATAATTACCAAGGTAATAGCATGCTGTTAACATGATTAGCATGTTACTAGAATTTTGTTAAAATGTCTCTAACATGATGAGCATGTTACTAGCATGTTGTTAACATGATTAACAAGTTACTAGTATGTTTTAGCATGATTAGCATCTTACTAGCATGTTGTTAGCATGTTTCTGTTAGCATGATTAGCAAGTTGTTAACATGATTAGCATATTAATAACATGTTGTTAACATGTTTCTAACATGATTAGCATGTTACTAACATTTTTTTAACATGTTTCTAGCATGATCAGCATGTTGTTATCATGATTAGCATGTTACTAGAATTTTGTTAGAATGGTTCTAACATGATTAGCATGTTACTAGCATGTTGTTAGCATGTTTCTAACATGGTTAACATGTTACTAACATGTTGCTAGCATGATTAGCAAGTTACTAGCATGTTGTTAGCATGGTTAGCAAGTTACTAGTATGTTTGTAGCATGATTAGCATGTTACTAGCATGTTGCTAAATGTAAGCTTAAATGAGTCTAAGTGGATTAGAAATAGTACATAGAAGGGAAGCTTGATTGAGCCTCAAGGGATTCTGGGAAGTGTTGAAGAGTGTTGCTCATTTGAACATTCCGTCAATGTAAGTCTATGGGATTTTTGGTGGTTTTGATAGTCTGGAGCCAGAGGACACGACGGGCCGCTTCAAGAGCAAACTTGAGTGAATTTTGATAGTCCGATCATAATCAAACCAAGAGCAACGTGATCTAAAGGTCATGCAGACCAGTGAGTTTTAAACTTTCTAATTTGATAATCACACACGCGCTTCGGACGACAAAAGTTGCCTTTTCCAATCTGCGAATTCCGTCTGAGCACAAATTGTAATTTAATTGTGTCTCAGATGACCAGAATTGTTCAGTCTTAATAATATCAATCGATCTGCGGCCTTCGGACGGCCGGTTTCATCCTGCGCAGAGACCTTCAGTTCTGGGAAATGAGACTAAAAGGAGGATTCGTGTTGGATTTTCAGGGTTTTTTCAGGGTGGTGGCCACCAAAGAATGCCTTATGTCGGGTCTCTCTCAGCACAGAGCCGTTATATGATTCATTATGATGCTGCGTATGGCCCCAGTCTATAATCTGCATAATTACAGACCTCAAACTTACAGTACTGCAATGCAGCAGCGTTTTGTTTTTTCACAAGTGAGAATCAACAATTATGAACCGCATTTTGAGATACAACAACACTGCAGAGAGACAAAACTCGTGAAAAAGAAGTGCACTTCAAATCTTAAAAGTATATATTTTTTTGAAAAGCTGTACTTGCAGATAATGTCATATTAGTGAAATAAAAGAATGCTTATGTGTACCTAAACGTTCATGTATTAACACACCAGAGTAATAGTCAAATTAAAATGTAACTTTAAAGTACATTTTAATAATGTTTTGTTGTGCTTTATAGAAGTACATTTATTTTGATGTGTTGACTATAGTCAACAAATGCTGTTGATAAATTGTGGTTCTCAATTGAATTGCCAGCTTCAATTGTACATTTCAACGTGTAGTAGCCCTACTAATTTTGGAAAAAGTGAAACAGCCTAATTTATGTGATAAAATGTTAATGTATAAAAGTTACAGTAAATAATGTGTAATTACTCAATATGCATCCTGCTATATAGATGACACATTGTGATATAAAAATTTTATAAAAATTGTGCACAAATATGTGAAAACATAACATTTAAATGTTAAGTAATAAATGTGATGGAACAGCATTTTGGTCTTTTTAATATTACTTTTTAATACTTTGATATTAAAATTACAGGAACAAACTGTATTTTAATTCCGGAAAATTTACTGTATTTTCAATTTTTATATACAATACAATTTTTATAATACAATTTTTTTATAATTACCATATTTTTACAGTCTAGTTATTTTCTGTTATTACTGTATTTTTTGTTATTTTATACTGTGTTCTGTGATTTTTTGTTTTTACTGTATTTTTACGGTCTAGTTATTTTCTGTTATTACTGTATTGTTACTGTGTTATTTATACTGTGGTCTTTTACTGTATTTTTACTGCTAGTATTTTCCGTTATTACTGTATTTTTTGTTATTTTATACTGTGTTCTGTGATTTTTTGTTTTTACTGTATTTTTACGGTCTAGTTATTTTCTGTTATTACTGTATTTTTTGTTATTTTATACTGTGTTCTGTGATTTTATGTTTTTACTGTATTTTTATGGTCTAGTTATTTTATACTGTGTTCTGTGATTTTATGCTTTTACTGTATTTTTACTGTCTAGTTATTTTCCGTTATTACTGTATTTTTTGTTATTTTATACTGTGTTCTGTGATTTTTTGTTTTTACTGTATTTTTACTGTCTAGTTATTTTCCGTTATTACTGTATTTTTTGTTATTTTAAACTGTGTTCTGTGATTTTTTGTTTTTACTGTATTTTTACGGTCTAGTTATTTTCCGTTATTACTGTATTTTTGTTATTTTTTTTACTGTGTTCTGTGATTTTATGCTTTTACTGCATTTTTACGGTCTAGTTATTTTCCATTATTTTCCATTTTTTTCTGGCACTCCAGCTGCCTGAATATTTCTTTTTTTGACTACGGGAAATTACTGTATTTTTTTATTTTATGTTATTTTATGGTTCTAGTTATTTTCCATTATTTTCCATTTCTTTCTGGCAGTGTCAGAATATTTCCATTTTTTGATTACGGAGAATTACCATATTTTTAATGTCCAGTTATTTTCCATTATTTTCCATTGTTTCTGGTGCCCCAACTGCTGGAATATTTAATTTTTTTTTTTAATTTATTTTATTTTTTTTTACACAGTGTAACTTAAAGCACTTGTAAAAGACTTCATAATTATAATTACATTTCAAAATTATAATTATAATTACATTTCAAGATAATATATTTTCAATTCACTAAATTGCAATTTCATCCTCACAAATGTCAAATTACAAACACATGACATAGAAGTTTCAATATAAATGACAATAAATTATATTTTAGTTTACTATAAATTCTCATCGGTACACGTTAACCATCTTTCCAAGACAACAGATGTAATTATGAAATTGTATAAAGATGTAATTAAGTCTTAGGTGGATTTAAAAAAGCTAAAGTTTAACAACAACAAAAGTAAAACTAATGCATTTAACATAAATTCAAACTATAATACATTTGCATATGATTTTTCACATTTAAGTTCACATTATTATATCCATAATAATGATTTTTTTTTTTTTTTTTTTTATGTTATTCTCTTTCCACAGGGGAGTGTTTTTTGTTTGAAAATTTGACTATTTACTATCTTAATTAATGTTCCTGGTCTTATTGTGAAAGATTCATCAGTGCACATTAGTATAAAGATATTAGTCTTTATGATCACTCATTAGAATTTAATAGTTTTCTCCCCCTCTGAAATTAATTTCCTTTTCATTGAGGCCTCATGTTTGTTAATGTTATTTATCCTTTATTTTAGGTTGCTGTTGTACAGCTTTTCTTCAGTTTTACCAGAATTTTAATGCTGGTTAGACTAAAGTCCTATGCAATCCTGTGCACGCTCACATTCAGATTCTGATATGAAACGCCACTTCACGCATCGCATCATTTCCTGACATTACAGAAGCTAAACCACTTGCCACTGCCACTCATCTTGAAGATTTCGTGCGTAATATTCCCTTGTTACTTACGTGACTGACAGCATTTGCATGCTTTGGATTCTGACAGAAGCTAATCGTCTCTTACAGCAGGAGTCGACTGCAAGTAAAAATGAGGTTTTTAGCACGAAGCATGAAGCATGTAATATTTCTATGCCCGTTATGTAATTGGCCAAAGGCTGTATGTTGTTTTGTACTATCATTGTTCCACAGAAAGGGCATTAAAACATCCAATTTAGAGAGAAAAAAACAACAACAAAAAAAACCTTCAGAAAACCTCAAAGGCTTCGGCATGAAAACAACATTCAGAGCTAGATGAGTAAAGTTTGAGAACAAACTTTAAGTTGGCTTGAGAAAGCCTAGCCTGAAAGTTTGAAGCAAGTTTGAAGTTGTAAAAGTATGAAAGCAGCCAGCATGATTCAACACATTGCTTACATGATTTAACATGTTGTTAACATGTTTTAGCATGATTAGCTTGTTGCTTGTATTTTTATAGGCTGATTACAATGTTGTTGGCATGATTAACATGTTGTTAGCATAATTTGCAAGTTACTAGAACGTTGTTAGCGTGATTAGCAAGTTATTAGCATGTTTCTAGCCTGATTAGCATGTTGATAGCATGTTTCTAACATGGCTAACGTGTTACTAGCCTGTTGTTAACATGTTTCTAGCATGATTAGCATATTACTAGCATGTTAACATGATTGTCATATTGCTAACATGATTAGCATGTTGCTAGCATGATTAGCAAGTTACTAGCATGTTGTTAGCATGATTAGCATGTTCTTAACATGTTTCCAACATGATAAGCATGTTACTAGCATGTTGCTAGCATGATTAGCATGTTACTAGCATGTTGTTAGCATGTTTCTAACATGATTAGCATGTAACTAGCACGTTGCTAGCATAATTACCAAGTTACTAACATGTTGCTAGCATGATTAGCATAATACTAGCACGCTGTTAACATGATTAGCATGTTACTAGCATGTTACTAGCATGATTAGCATGTTACCCGTATGTTGTTAGCATGTTTCTAACATGATTAGCATGTAACTAGCACGTTGCTAGCATAATTACCAAGTTACTAACATGTTGCTAGCATGATTAGCATAATACTAGCACGCTGTTAACATGATTAGCATGTTACTAGCATGTTACTAGCATGATTAGCATGTTACTAGCATGTTGTTAGCATGATTAGCATGTTGCTAGCACGATTAGCATGTTATTAGCATGTTGTTAACATGATTAGCATGTTACTAGCACGTTGCTAACATGTTTCTATCATGATTAGCAAGTTACTAGCATGTTGTTAGCATGATTAATATTTTAATAACATGTTAGCATTTTTCTAACATGATTAGAACGTTACTAGCATTTTGTTAGCATGTTTCTAGCATGATTAACATGTTGTTAGCCTGATTAGCATGTTACTAGAATTTTGTCAGCATGTTTCCGACATGATTAGCATGATACTAGCATGTTGTTAGCATGATTAGCATGTTACTAGCACGTTGCTAGCATGTTTCTATCATGATTAACAAGTTACCAGCATGTTGTTAGCATGATTAGCATGTTACTAGCAAGTTGCTAGCATGATTTAGATAGCTAGATAGATTAGAAATATTAGAAATATTAGAGTGGAAGCATAAATGAGTCTAAATTGATTAGAAATAGTACATAGAAGGGAAGCTTGATTGAGCCTCAAGGGATTCTGGGAAGTGTTGAAGAGTGTTGCTCATTTGAACATTCCGTCAATGTAAGTCTATGGGATTTTTGGTGGTTTTGATAGTCTGGTTTACGAAAACTGTAAGCCGGATCAGTCTGAAAAGATACAACAGATATTGAAGGTCTGAGCTGAGTTTGGTGGTTTTAGCTTGAAAGCTGTAGTAGGAGATAGATACCGAAATTTTAAATAGTAGATCAGTAAGTTGGCTTTCTCAAGTCAACTTAATTACAATAGTTCAGAATAATTAAAATGTTTTTGAAAGTCTCTTCTGCTCACCAAGGCTGTATTTATTTGATGGAAAATACTGTAATGTGAAATAAAGTGAAATATTATTACAATTCAAAACAGCTGTTTACTATGTAAATATATGTTAAAATGTAATTTATTTCTGTGATCAAACCTGAATTTTCAGCATCACTGCTGCAGTTTTCAGTCACATGATTCTCCAGAAATCATTCCATTATGCTGATTAGCACATTGGTCTCAGTTAATCAATCCAAAATGCACTAAAGTGCACAATACCAAGCTCATCCAGACTAATTCAGAGCGATTTCCAGGAAAGTATATGTGCTATTTTCAGATCCCTGTGTTAATTTTCACATGTAATGTATTATGCAGCGGCAAATCCGCTCTAATGACACACGCATGTGTGCGTCTCCACAGGAAATGAGTGTGTGGATGCGCATCTCACTGATTATAACCAGAAATCATTATTGCAACCAGCCATTAAGCTTACATGTGAAATTAGGATGCATTCGCTCTCTAAAATCGACAGCCACGCCAAAGACACGTATGGCATTTACAGCAAATAATCCCTCAAAAAACTCCACAAATGTCATCGGAAATGCCATCTGTGAAATGAACCTTCACAGGTTGCGTTGTAAGAGAAAAGCAGCGTTCATTAGATGCTCACACACTCATTAGGGAGCATCATGCGTACGCCCTGGTTTAGCAGTTCGCACGATGCCCCGGGGAGCGTTCAAATCCCTCCAGACTTGCAGGTTTTAGGTGTTAAATTTAGCTGTTTGACTAACAGGCCTCCAGCTGTTTGTTATCTGTGTGAAACGAATTGAAGTTAAGGATATATATTCGTCTCTTGGAAATATCAGAGATATACGCACGCATATTTGTTTGTGTATTTTAGGATGTTTCTGATGGTTCACGACCCAGAAAATGGCTTGTAGGACTGATTTAAGATTTAAGGAGGTGATGTGTCTATTTAAGACATTCTTTGTCCTCAACCAGTGGTTCATGACCCAAAAGAGGAAAAATAACGCCGTAAAAAGACACGTTTGACTTCTGAAGACAGAAACTGACCATCAAGTCTCTCTTCAGCCACAGGTCATTAGACTCACCTCTCAGCGTCTCTTAGATCCTCATACTTTCTGAGTGACGTTTTAGTGAACAAACCGTCCAAAATCTTTCGGTGTGGAAAAACTACTGAAATGTAAACGTCAGAATGTTGTTCTTTCATCTGTTTTGATGGACAGATGGATGATGCTTACCCTGTAGACGTCCACCAGGAAGACTTAACAAGACAGCAATGCTGCTAAGTTAAAAACTTCATGTTTTTCTTGTTTAAAATGGAAGTTGTTGCTAATTAGAGACAGGTGGCATGAGGGGGCGGGGCTTTCTTGATCTAGAAAGCATCTGATTGGACAGAATTGTTTGAGTGCATGATGTCATCAGAATTGGTTTTCATGCGGTGAAAAAGTTTTCTCTCAGAAGTGCCTTTTTTTTTTTTAACTAGTTATAGTGAGTGTTTGCACATTGAATGGTAAATGACTGCAAATATAAACAGTTTCTAAGATTGTTTATACTTACTACTTAAATGAGTCATTAAGTAAAATTTGAATCTTAAATTATATGTTCTCATGTACAGCAAGTGTAGAAACAATTTTCTCTTTTAAATTGCTAGTAAATTTCACAAATAACTGAAGAAACAGCAAGTTACACAATGAATTAATGTGGGGGCGGGGCTTTCTTATTCTGGAGAGCATCTGATTGGACAGAATTGTTTGAGTGCATGATGTCACCTGTTGAGCTAAACATGAACTTTTGAAGTTGAAAGACTGAAATAGTACTTTTTTGTAAAACACACTCCAATAATCCTTGTATTATTTGGAAAATCATTTTTTACAGCGCACCTCACCAAATAATCAAGTTACTCCCTGAGTGTTTGGTGTCACAATTTTTTTTTAAACTAGTTATAGAGAGTATTTGCACACTTAAGTATAAATTGTATCTAAGATTATTTATACTTTGTGTAAATAGTATTGATACTCAGATATATAAAAACAGCAAATTCTCCTTTGATAATTTAGAAAAAGTGATTGAGTAAGATGTGAATCTTAAATATGTTCTCATGTATAGCAAGTGTAGAAACAATTTTCTCTTCTAAATTGCTAGTAAATTTCACAAATGATTACAAAGAAACAGCAAGTTACACATTGAATTAAACATGAAATTTTGAAGTAGAAAAACTGAAAAAGTTTTTTTTTTTTTTTTTCCACAATGCAACTCACCAATTAAAAAAAAAAAAATTCAACACTACACATGAAACCTCTACTGTAGCTTTTAGGAGACTGAAAAGGTATTGAATATGAGAAATTAAAAAAAAAAAAAAAAAAAAAAAAAGAAAGAAAGAAAGAAAAAAGTGTATGTGTATGGTGTCACAAAACAAAACTTTTTTTACTAGTTATAGTAAGTGTTTGCACACTGAATGGTAAATGACTGCAAATGTAAACAGTATATAAGACGGTTCATATTTAGCGTAAATAGTTTGCACACTGAATGGTAAATGACTGCAAATATAAACAGTATCTAAGACTGTTCATATTTAGCGTAAATAGTATTGCTATTCAAACAGAATGGAAATGTATAAATCATATATAATCAAAAATATCAAATATATATAAAAAACAGCAAATTCTCCTTCGATAATTTAAAAAGAGTCATTAATTGAGTAAAATGTGAATCTTAAATATGTTCTCATGTACACCAATCTCTTCTAAATTCCTAGTAAATTTCACAAATAATTACAAAGAAACAGCAAGTTACACATTGAATTAAACATGACATTTTGAAGTAGAAAAACTTACATAGTATTTACTTGTAAAACACCAACAATCTTTGAAAATTCATATTTTACAGTGTATTTTATATTTCATCTGAGATTTTTAAAGTGTTGATTTTAGGCAAATTCCATGCAAAACAGTGAGGGTTAATTTGACCCCAAACACCATCTTAGTCACTAAAATCTGTACAGTGTTTCCAAAACACATCTATTTTTCGCAACTTTGCATGCACATTCATGATAAAAATGTGCATTTTACAGAAAAAATACATTGTTTAACCAGGGTTTCGAGCAGATTTGATCAAATGTGGATCAAACTGTGTAAAAAATTGTGTTAAATTCAATTTCAGTTACTTTTCTTAATGTTCTTCCAATTTATGTGATGGCATGATGTCAAACCTGGCTGTTTGTTTTTTTTTAACAGAAGTGCAAAGAAGCATGCAAATAACAGCTTAAAATTTCATCCTTAGACTTGTATTGTTTCAAAAGACTTTTATGGAGTACTTCAACTGCTTTAAACGAGTAAGTTGTGGCTTGTGAAGGTACACTCTGTCAACTGGAAATGGCGACGAACTCTCAGAGACGTGACAGTCAAATGGACCCTGATAGATTTCTGCCAGAGCTTGACATGCAGGTGATGTGCTCTTTCTCTCTCTCTCAAGCACTTAATAGTATAATTGTGAAACCCTCTTTGCATTTGATGTGTGTTCCCATGTCAGACGTTTGCAGTGTATTTAGTCACTGACCTCTGCTGAAGTGTTTTGATCCAGTCCTCACGTACTACTAATACAAGCATGTCATGGGGTTTATATGTTCTCTCTTCAAAGGAAACCATTCTTTATAATCAGCAGCAGCGCTTCTGGTCTCCTTAGAAACTACTTTTGTGTTTTTCTCAATCTGTTGACGTCAAATTACTGAAAGCAGCAGGATAATACAGAGTTCAGGGAATTGTGTGTTGTTGTAAGCTTGCTTTTCACCTTCCAATCAATTCTCAGTAAGTCGTTACATTTTTTTAAATGACTTGAATGTCACATTACAGAGGTCAAATGCAGTGCAAGCATCTCGATTTTATGGTTTTGACAACAGCGCTGGATAGTAAGTGATTACATGTAATCTGGAAAACTTGATTTTAGTATTAGATTATATTATGTTTAAAAATGCTCATAATCAGATTACTTTTTTATGGATTACATGATTACATATTATTCACAAGACAAATTTTAAATTGGCTTGAGAAAGCCGGACCAGAAAGTTTGAAAAAGTTTGAAAAGTTT
Organism: Cirrhinus mrigala; assembly: GCA_036247105.1. Classification (NCBI taxonomy): domain Eukaryota; kingdom Metazoa; phylum Chordata; class Actinopteri; order Cypriniformes; family Cyprinidae; genus Cirrhinus; species Cirrhinus mrigala. The sequence continues at coordinate 19,710,021 of CM070031.1, read as the reverse complement.
GAGATCTTTAACCCTTTAACTTGTACTCTACCGTACGGTTGAGATAACTTTGATAAATCTGTCAAAAGGAAGACTGTGTCTGCTGTTTCCATGGAGGGATCCGAATTTCCAGTTTTCAAGTGAGAGCAGCGGTTTACAAACTTCAGTCACGCAGAAGCGAGATTGGTGCTGGTCAGTCATCATATAATAGGGTCAAACAAGCAATCAAGGAAGTAGGGATGAAACCATAAAGTTGTGAATAGGGTAGAGGGTAAAGAACAGAAATATAGCAAAATATATGAGAAATGCAGAAATGTTTGTTTATAATAATTATCCAAATCATGTGTGACCGTATGGTTGATATGTCAGTAAAATACATGGTAAATACATGGCCATATGGCTATATATATTATACAGACACTTCAAAATATTCTTTTAACTTTGTGGACCCTGAAGGTCATGAGATGTATCCAAGATACTAAAAAAGTTAAAGGAGTGTTTATTATTGCAAAATAACTCATGAAATAGTTCTTGGAAGTTACATAGAGATTTACCATGGACTGACATCTCAGCCGTACGGTGGAGTTTTATAAAAAACATAAATTGAAAAAAAAAAGTGCATGAGGCTATTTATTAGATGTCTACTAATAAGGATTTAATGTTAAATAATTTTTTCATTAGCTCCTTTTAAGGGTGAAAGTTAAAGGGTTAAGAAGTTTTAAGAAAAAAGTTTTAAGTTTGATGGTTTTCAGTCTGAAATAGTTTGAAGTTTAAAGTAGTTTTACAATGTTAAAGTTTGAATGTTTTGAAGGCAATACAGTTTCAGATAGATGTTTCCAGCATGCTTAGAAAGTTGTTAGCATGTTTCTAGCATGATTAGCAGATTGCTAGCATGTTTCTAAAATGATTAGCCAATTGTTAACATGTTAGCATGATTAGTAAGTTGCTAGCATGATTCTAGTATGATTAACAAATTGTTAGCATGTTTGTAAGTTGCTAACATGTTTCTAGCATGATTAGCATGTTGCTAACATGATTCTAGTATGATTAACAAGTTGCTAGCATGTTTCTAACATGATTAGCTAGTTGTTAACATGTTTCTAACATGAGTAGCAATTTGTTAGCATGTTTCTAGCATGATTAGCAAGTTGCTAACATGTTTCTAACATAATTAGCTAGTTGTTAACATGTTTCTAACATGATTAGTAAGTTGTTAGCATGTTTCTAACATAATTAGCTAGTTGTTAACATGTTTCTAACATGATTAGCTAGTTGTTAACATGTTTCTAACATGATTAGCAAGTTGTAAGCATGTTTCTAACATAATTAGCAAGTTGCTAACATGTTTCTAACATAATTAGCTAGTTGCTAACATGTTTCTAACATGATTAGCAAGTTGTTAACATGTTTCTAACATAATTAGCTAGTTGTTAACATGTTTCTAACATAATTAGCTAGTTGTTAACATGTTTCTAACATGATTAGCAAGTTGTAAGCATGTTTCTAACATGATTACCAGGTTGCTAGCATGTTTCTAACATAATTAGCAAGATGCTAGCATGTTACTAGCATGATTAGCAAGTTGCTAACATGTTTCTAACATAATTAGCTAGTTGTTAACATGTTTCTAACATGATTAGCTAGTTGTTAACATGTTTCTAACATGATTAGCAAGTTGTAAGCATGTTTCTAACATGATTAGCAAGTTGCTAACATGTTTCTAATATAATTAGCTAGTTGCTAACATGTTTCTAACATGATTAGCAAGTTGTTAACATGTTTCTAACATAATTAGCTAGTTGTTAACATGTTTCTAACATGTTTCTAACATAATTAGCTAGTTGCTAACATGTTTCTAACATGATTAGCAAGTTGTTAACATGTTTCTAACATAATTAGCTAGTTGTTAACATGTTTCTAACATGATTAGCAAGTTGTAAGCATGTTTCTAACATGATTACCAGGTTGCTAGCATGTTTCTAACATAATTAGCAAGATGCTAGCATGTTACTAGCATGATTAGCAAGTTACTAGCATGATTCTAGTTGCTAGGCTTGGCTAGACAGATAAATACCCTGTTGAAAAAACCAACATATGTTGGTAGGTAGGTTTTGATTCTGGTTTAAGCTGGTCCTCCAGGAGGAGTAGCGTTCAGAAATTTGGCTAAGAAGAATAATAATAAGCTTAAGTAGCAGATCAGTAGGTTGGCTTTCTTAAGCCAACCTAATTATTCATAATTTAGTTTGCATGTTAAGCAATCTACCCAGTCCTGTTTCACAACTTAAATATCTACTACTAGGAAAAAGTCAATATATAATAATTTACTTTGAATTAGGAGGTTTGTTTATTGCTACAATCTGAATCTGTACAGATGGACAATATTGAGATGAGCAGAAATCATTGAGGAAAGTTAATGAATACTGAGTGTGCAGACGAATACCTGTTAGTCTTTATTATGACCTCTGTCTCTTTTATACACCATTATTAAGCACATTCTGTTCAATTTCAGCTCTCTGGATAAATAATAATTGTGTTTAGTTGCAGTAGATTGGACTGAGGAAGGCTGAAGTCTTTGATGAAGTGCTTGAGTAAGGCGTCTCAGCCTCATTAGTGTAGATGACAGAAAAATTAAAAATAAAACATGAAAAACACATCTGATCTGATCCTCTTCATGAATTACTCTGGCTTACATTAAATAACTTCAGATTTCAGGCTAAAATTGATTTTTACATTTTCTGAAAACATTAATGATGTTTGTCTGTGAAAAGAAAAACCTGGTTGGTGGTTTCTAGGGTGTTTTAAGATCTCAAATAATGATATTGAAGTTTAATACTTAGTGCTTGATGAAAGCACTAAAACTATGAATGCTAGAAATAGCTCAGCCCTAGGCAGTCAATTCAATTCAACTCAAATTTAATTGTATAGCGCCTTTCACGATACATATCGTTGCAAAGCAACTTTACAGCAAATTAAAGTTTTTACAATATATTTAGTAGTAGCTTACTAGTGGTGACTATGTCAAGTTGATGTACGCATGGCAGAGATGTATGGTAAAGCTCAATTAGTGATGTAATCAGACAAAGAACACTACAAATTATTAGCAGAATTCGGTAGGGCTGTATGTTGTTTCAGGGTTGGCATCATCTGAAGTCCTCTGAGGTGTTGTCATCATCTCTTCTTAAGTGTTCTGGATCCAGACTGAAGCTTGTAAATTCCTAGTTACCATGGGATGCCAATCCCATGGCACAAACAGAACAGATAGGAACATAATTAGCGTAGCTGCTCTTCAAACCAAGCAAAGAAAGATTTGTTCAACCAGAGCTTAATAATGTGCATTTGATCAGGTATAACTGCAGTAAAAGTTTATGAGATGATTATTTGAATTTGGCTAAAAAGATGAGTCTTTAATCTAGATTTAAACAGAGAGAGTGTGTCTGATCTCCGAACGTTATCAGGAAGGCTGTTTCAGAGTTTGGGAGCCAAATGCGAAAAAGCTCTACCTCCTTTAGTGGACTTTGCTATCCTAGGTACTACCAACAGTCCAGAGTTTTGCGATCTTAGGGAGCGTGATGGATTGTAGCGTGGTAGAAGACTAGTTAGGTACGCAGGAGCTAAACCGTTAAGAGCCTTATAGGTAAGAAGTAATATTTTATAGCTGATGCAGAACCTAATAGGTAGCCAGTGCAGAGACTTTAAAATTGGGGTAATATGATCATATTTTCTTGACCTGGTAGGACTCTAGCAGCTGCATTTTGGACTATCTGTAGCTTGTTAACTGAAGATGCAGGACAACCACCTAGTAGTGCATTACAATAGTCCAGTTTAGAGGTCATGAATGCATGAACTAGCTTTTCTGCGTCAGAAACGGGTAACATGTTTTGTAGCTTGGCAATGTTTCTAAGATGGAAGAATGCTGTTTTTGTAACATGAGAAATATAACAATATAAACTTGACAAAAGACAAGTTGCTGTCTAATATAACACCCAGACTTTTAACTGTAGTGGAAGTAACTGTACATCCGTCTAGTTGTAGATTGTAAGACAAGTGATTCTGTGTACTGTTTTTTGGTCCAATAAGTAATATCTCTGTCTTATCTGAATTTAATAGGAGAAAATTATTGGTCATCCAGTCTTTTACATTTTTAACACACTCTGTTAACTTCAATAATTTAGAAGTTTCATCTGGTCTTGTTGAGATATATAGTTGAGTATCATCAGCATAACACTGAACACTAATCACGTATTTTCTAATAATATTACCTAGAGGCAGCATGTATATTGAAAATAGCAGAGGACCTAGAACAGATCCTTGTGGCACTCCATACTTCACTGGTGATAATTGAGATGACTCCCCGTTTAGATAAACAAAGTGGTAGCGATCGGACAGGTAGGATCTAAACCATCTTAAAGCCTGTCCTTGGATACCTGCATACTATTGGTATGTCATGATCTATAGTATCGAACGCAGCACTAAGATCAAGTAAAACTAGCAATGAGATGCAGCCTTGGTCTGACGCAAGAAGCAAGTCATTAGTGATTTTAACAAGTGCAGTTTCTGTGCTGTGATGGGGCCTGAAACCTGACTGAAATTCTTCATAGATATCATTTTTTTGCAAGAAGGAGCACAGTTGAGCAGATACAACTTTCTCTAAAATTTTAGACATAAACAGAAGATTAGAAATGGGTCTGTAATTTGCCAGTTTACTAGGGTCTAGTTGTGGTTTCTTAATAAGAGGCTTAATAACCGCCAGCTATACCTAATTGTGTTAATATCATGTTAACATCACGCTAACAGTGTTAGCATGATGCTGGTACATTTTAAGCAAGATGCTAACAATTCTAACAAATCGCTAGCATGATTTTAACAAGATGTTAATATGTATAACATTATGCTAAGATGTTAGCATGCTGCTAGCATGTCATAACATTTCACTCTATGTTGCTGTTATGTGTTAACATGTTTTTAGCACTTAGCTAAGTGATTCCTTCATAAAACAATAGACACCATTACAAAATTTTTAATGGTATTACCAGTTGTAATGGAACTTGTCTTGGTTTTAATGGAAACTATAATGGACCCTGTTAGTCTTTACTGATAATTGGTCACCTTCTATTGGTGGCTTGTTAAAACCAATAAATCCTAATGGAATACGAACCAAAACACACTTCAGAAAACCATTTTTTAAATGGTTAGGTTTAGGTTTTATTGGTTAAAAGTTGATGGTTTGTAATGTTTGTAATGGCATTTGTTGTGGAAACCATTAGAATTTACTGTAATGGTTCTATTGTTTTTTTTTTTTTTTTAGCAGGGTTGACTTGTTCTTATCACATTTTCAGAATTTTAGCTAGTATTTTAATGTTTTATCATGGAGCGAATCACTGTTAGCATGTAGAGACATGTCTACTCACTCCTAGCATGTGTAGCATGCTGAAAGTCCTGTTTGCTAGCATGAATTAAAAGAGCCAAGCACCATGTCATTACAATGTTCTGATCCAGAGATAGCTCTCATTCTTTTTCAATAGAAGCCTATAGGGATGCTTTTGACGTTGATGGAACTGGTTTCTAGGGTGAGGGCAGGAAGTTGAAATGTCATCATTTATTAGCTATGGCATTCTCATGCAGGGATATAATGTCACAAAATTCAGTCCAATGTTAAGTCTAAACATCATTTGCCCAGTTGCTTAAAAAAAATAGTAGTATGCAAGATAATAATAGTAATGCTTTGCTTCACAAACACCACTAATTCATGCAGAGCTGCTCTAACAGTGCATCCAGGTGGAGGATCAAACTCATTCACACTACAAAAGCACAACAGTTTTCAAAAAGTGTCCCATTTTCCTGCTGCAGAATAAAAGAGCTGAGAACGTTTGATGTCCATGGCCACAGAATAAACGCAGCAGCCATTTGAAAAGGAAGATAATGACAACTTCCTGTTTCAATTTTAAACACGTCAGAGAGGCATGCAAATATATGTTGCTGTAATGCTTTAGCATGTTTTTAGCATGTTCTCAAGATGTTTTAGCACTTGTAGCTAAGTGATGCCATCATGATTTAACATATTGTTAACATGATGCAATCACATTTTGACTGGTTCTTATCATTTTTTTAACAATTGGCTAATATTTTAGCATGTTTTTATCATTTAGCTAATTGCTATCAGCATGTAAAGCCATGTCTATTCACTGCTAGAATGTGTAGCATGCTGAAAGTCCTGTTTGCTAGCATGAGTTAAAAGAGCCAAGCACCATGTCTCTACAATGTTCGGATCCAGAGATAGCTCTCATTGTTTTTCAATAGAAACGTATAGGGATGCTTTCTACAGTGCTCCCTGGTGAAAAAAACAGCATATGCTGGTTAGGTATGTTTTGATGCTGGTTTAAGCTGATCCTTTGCTGGTTTATGCTGGTCCTTTGCTGGTTTATGCTGGTCCTTTGCTGGTTTAAGCTGGTCCTTTGCTGGTTTATGCTGGTCATGTTGCTGGCCAAGGACCAGCATAAACCAGCATCAAAACATACCTATCAGAATATGCTGTTTTTTTTCCACCAGGGCTATAACTGGTTTCTAGGGTGATGGCAGAAAGTTGAAATGTCATTATTTATTAGCTACGGCATTCTGATGCAGAGATATGATGTCACAAAACTCGGTTCAATGTTAAGTTTATGGGATTTTTCGCCCACTGTGCAAACATCATGCGCCCAGTTGCTTAAAAATACAGAAGTAGTATGTGAGGTAATAATAGTAATGCTTTGCTTCCCAAACATCATTAATTCATACAGAGCTGCTCTAACAGTGCATCCAGGCGGAAGATCAAACTCATTCACACTACAAAAGCACAACAATTTTTTAAAAGTGTCCCATTTTTCCACTGCAGAATGAAAGAGCCGAGAGCGTTTTGATGTCCATGGCCACAGGTTAAACACAGCAGCCATTTAAAAATAATGGCCACTTCCTGTTTCAATTTTAAACACGACAGAGTGGCAAAACATGCAAATTAGACAAGCAGCTCTCATGCATTTACTTAAAATCCAGCAGGGGTTAAGGGGAGGAAATGATGTTGGCCTTTGAACCGGGTGACGCATAATGACATGCCTTAATTCCTTTGGTCATAATGAGACATTGCTGTTGCTGTGAACACACTGACCTCATCTGGGATGCTGTCCTTTCTGGAGGTCAGGCTGACCAGAACGACACACGCAAATGGATTCCCTCCAGTGTTCCCTACAATCTTTTTGTTCTTGCTGAGCTCCAGCTATTACAGAAACAGCTCACAAACCTGTGCAGGGTGCCATTAGCTATGGAAGAAACATACAAAAACAACATCCAGTGCAGAACACACTGCAAACATTTCTGTTTTTCCCAGTAAATGATCTAAACAGCGCTGTCATTTTCTTGATAAGCAAAATAGCTTTATACTTTAAGATGTGTTTTCAGAGAATATATTTAAATTAATGTAGTGGGAGGTCTAAATTTAAAACAACCAGCAGCTTGCAAACACACAGCCTTTGGCTTCACAAGACGTTAATTGATAGACTGGAGTGTTGAGGATTACTTGTGGATTATTGTGATGTTTTTAGCAGCTGTTTGTACTCTCATTCTGACGGCACCCATTCACATCCATTTGTGAGCAAATTATGTAATGCTACATTTCTCCAAGTCTGATGAAGAGACAAACTACATCTTGAATAGCCTGAGTAAATTTAGTAAATTTGTAAATATGTTTTTTTTGCATTATTTATAATTTTGTAATCATTTGTTTAACTGTGAAAAATCAGTGGACATGAGGACGGACTAAAGCTGAAATGCTGATGCTTAATTTATCTTTGATGTATCAGATCTCTGGCGTGTTTGAGTCTTTCTGCAGGGCTCTTCTCTTGTTCTGCGCGGGAGCAGCATCAGGTGTGTGTGTGACGCGCTTCTGCGAAGTTTCAGGGGATAATTGATTCTGACTGGTTAAATCGATGTGTTTTGGAGGCCAGAGTCGAGGTCGCCGATGTAATATGAGTCACCGTAGAGATGGATTCACCGGCGGATGTCGGACGAGCGTCAGGGAGGCTCTGCCTTCATTTAAACACGACAACAGCGACAAAATAAACAGGTGATTTAATCACAGTTTTTATTCATGTGAATGTGAAATGAATTTAGGAAAATTAGGGCATATTAAATTAATCAAAAGTGAGAGTAAAGACATTTATAATGTTACAAAAGATTTCTAATTTAAATAAATGCTGTTCTTTTGAACTTTATATTTATCAAAGAATTTTGAAAAAGAAAATGTGTCACGGTTTCCACTAAAATATGAAGCTGTTTTCAACACTGATAATAATCAGAAATGTTTCTTGAGTAGCAAATCAGCATATTAGAATGATTTCTGAAGGACTGGAGTATGCTGAAAATTCAGCTTTGATCACAGGAATAAATTACATTTTACGTTCCCTATCTGGGTATTTACTCAATGAAACAGACAATAGTTTAAAATAAGGTATATTTGCAAATATAAGAAGTCACATGTTTCTCTATAGATGGGGATCCACCAGGTATCTAAATATAATGGTTAAATATCATTCTAAAAAGACAAAAGCAACAAGTGTTTTCCAGTCCCAGAGAGTGATTGATGTGAATGACTGTAATTATTACACTTATCAGACACCCTTCTGTGAGACTCACTGCTGTGTGGATTCAAACGCTTTGTAATCGATCTAATACGTCTGCAAACATGTTTATGCATGACTGCTGACTGAATAATCCTCTTTGATGTGGGGAAGCCTGGCGTGAGGGGAAGGTATGGATGAGACTCCGTCAGTCGGTGCGGATAATTACTTACTGCTTCTGCAGTTCGGCAGGAGAGAAGTCAAGAGAGCATCAGGATCGGATCTGCGCGGCCACGTCAATCAGAGGCCGGGGTTCGTGTTTCTGTCTGTCAGAGAGATGGATGAGAGAAAGAGAGATAACTGGAATTACGTACTCCTCCAGTGTGCACAGTATTCACCTTATTTTAAGATGTGGACGCAAGCTGTTTTCTATGAATGTGCGAGATTTCCGGATTAGCCGCTATAGCTAAAACTAGAATAACAAACGGTAAAATTATTGCGCTACAAGCTAGTGTGGTTTATAACCACAACACTATATATAATATGAAATATCGATTTGCAGTATCAAGCAGCATTACGGGTTTTTTTTTTTTAGGGTTTGTAGGCTACAGATATTGTAAAATTAAATTCCAGAACTTTCAAGGACTTTGAAAGCACTACATTTTTGATTTTCAAGGATTTCAATCAGAGATCTCACTTATCAAACAATGTCTTGTCTTTGATATTCTAAAGAAATATAAACAGATAAATAAAAATCTACTAATAAAATGATACATGATGTTTCATTAAATCAAATGACTCATGATCCCACTCCGAAATCTCGATATAAATCAAAAGATTTGCGATCTGCACTCCGAAATTCCAATCTGAAGCAAAAGATTCACAAACCAGCTCCAAAGTTCCGATCTAAATCAAATGATTCGCGGTCCACACTCCGAAGTTCCAATCTAAACCAAAAGATCCACAAACCAGCTCCGAAGTTCCGATCTAAATCAAAAGATTTGCAATCCATGCTCCGAATTTCCGATCTAAATCAAAAGATTTGCAATCCATGCTCCGAATTTCCGATCTAAATCAAAAGATTCACAAACCAGCTCCAAAGTTCCGATCTAAATCAAATGATTCGCGGTCCACACTCCGAAGTTCCAATCTAAACCAAAAGATCCACAAACCATCTGCGAAATTCCAATCTAAACCAAAAGATCCACAAATCAGCTCAGAAGTTCCGATCTAAATCAAAAGATTTACAATCCATGCTCTGAAGTTCCAATCTGAAGAAAAAAAATCTACTAATAAAAAGATACATGATGTTCCATAAATCAAATGACTCATGATCCCACTCCGAAATCCTGATCTAAATCAAAAGATTTGCAATCCGCACTACGAAATTCCAATCTGAAGCAAAAGATTCACAAACCAGCTCTGAAGTTCCGATCTAAATCAAAAGATTTGCAATCCATGCTCCGAATTTCCGATCTAAATCAAAAGATTTACAAACCAGCTCTGAAGTTCCGATCTAAATCAAAAGATCCACAAACCAGCTCCGAAGTTCTGATCTATAACAAAAGATTTGCAATCCACGCTCTGAAGTTCCAATCTGAAGCAAAAGATTCACAAACCAGCTCTGAAATTCCAATCTAAAGCAAATGATTTGTGATACACGCTCCAAAGTTCCAATCTGAAGCAAAAGATCCACAAACCAGCTCCGAAGTTCTGATCTATAACAAATGATTCACAATCTGCACTCTGAAGTTCCAATCTGAAGCAAAAGATTCACAAACCAGCTCCGAAATCCTGATCTAAATCAAAAGATTCACAAACCAACTCTGAAGTTCCGATCTAAATCAAAAGATTCACAATCCATGCTCCGAAGTTCCAATCTAAAGCAAAAGATCCACAAACCAGCTCCAAAATCCTGATCTAAATCAAAAGATTCACAAACCAGCTCCGAAGTTCCAATCTAAATCAAATGATTTGTGATACGCACTCCGAAGTTCCAATCTGAAGCAAAAGATCCACAAACCAGCTCCGAAGTTCTGATCTATAACAAATGATTCACGATCTGCACTCTGAAGTTCCAATCTGAAGCAAAAGATTCACAAACCATCTCCGAAATTCCGATCTAAGTCAAAAGATCCACAAACAAGCTCCGAAGTTTCGATCTAAATCAAAAGAGTTATAATCCATGCCCCGAAGATCCAATCTGAAGCTAAAGATTCACAAACCAGCTCCGAAATCCTGATCTAAATCAAAAGATTCACAAACCAGCTCCGAAGTTCCAATCTAAATCAAATGATTTGTGATTCGTGATCTGCGCTCCGAAGTTCCAATCTGAAGCAAAAGATTTATGAACCCGCTCAGAATTTCTGATCTAAGTCATATGATTCATGATCCACACTCCAAAGTCTTGATCTAAAAAACGATTTATGAACCATCATTTCAGATCAGGACTCGTGCGTAGATTGCAAATCATTTGTGCACAAATGTTTTTTGAACCCACTGCTAAATCATTCTGAATAATGATTCGTGAATCATCATTTCAGATTGGGACTTTGGAGCACGTTATAATGAATCTTTCAATTCATGAAATGATTCTGATCCAAGTCTGATAATTTACGATATGCATTCCAAATCCCAAACTGATTAACGATTTGGTTAATCATTAGTCATTTTGGATGGAAATTCAATGAAAAGATGATTTATAAATTCCATAAATCATGTAATAACATCTAATGTGGTTAACAGAATACTTACAAAAATACTTCAGTGGAGGTTTGTTTCCACTTTCACTGTTCCTCAGTGTTTTACAGTGTTTTATAATGTAGAATTAGGTAAAAGTCATGTAAGGTAAAAGGTATTTAGTCATGTTTTCTGATTTGCCATATGCAATAAGACTTCAGTAAATAACTCGAAATGCCTGAGTTACTCTTAATTATGTTTGTGAGTGTTTTTAAGCCAAGGTAAACCCTATTTAGGAGCAGAACAGCATGCATATAATTAGTCACATTTGTCTTGTGTTGCACCAGAGACTGTTTTGTATCCAAAACTTCTGCTGCCCATTTTTTACTTCACACCTGATGAAACAAACACAGTCTGTGATGATGTGTGTGTGTGAACGGTACTCATTTCATTCTAATCAGGCATTAACAGCTAGGGTTATCAGGTCACACAAAACCCAATGGGATCTGACAACCAAATCAAAGTCAACGTCCTTAATTACTGAGATGAATAACTTTATCTTTAAAACCAACATTAACTGTAATCATTTTTTAGATTTAAAGAACCAGAAGTTTATTTTGAGTGAAACTTTTTCAGCTAGAGAAATCAGAATTTAATCTTTTTCATCAATCGCATATGTGATGCAGTTTGATGAATTAAATACATCGTGATTTAATTTCCCTTCGCATCTCGAGAAGAACTTGCCTGTAGGGGTAAAACGAAAAATCACACCTGAGATCCTTTTCATAGACAAAATTAAGATCTCCTGCTTCTTACGTTTCTCCTGAGAAAAAGAGCCTACAATCTCACACGCGTTTCTTCTAAAGCTTCTGAAAACATCTTAACAGTGTTTTAAACTGTTTGCCAAGATACCAAAGAAATGTCGATACAAACTCAAACATGACTGAACTGCTTCACATTCATTTTACAGCTCTGTACTCTTACTGAATGACAACTAGCGTTTCGTTTTGGGTGTAAAATTGAAGACAAAATCAATACTTCAATGAAACATACTTGAAAGTTTTATGAAATAAAAATATTCGTGCACTTAAGCCGATGTGGATTTTCAAAGATTAGCTGTACTCGGACTAGGAAAACGAGCACAACAGATCGAACGGATCCAGCGTCCAGAGACTTTACAAAAAGTCTTTTCTACCCCAGGATGCATCTGGTTTTGGATGCTCACCACACAAACACATTTAAGAAGGTTCTTCTGTCATTCTAATGGAAATCCCTGCCTATTCTTTTCTTGACCTTTGACCCTGAGCAGGAAAACAATGTCACAAGGCACGATTTTCATTTAGCCGTCCACTTGACGCTGTGAAGCTGTAAATTGCCCTTGAGGTTCATACAAAAGGCTTTCGAATCTCAGCAGACCAGAGCGAGAGAAGAGGAGGAGTCTGGTAACGTACGATAGGATGCCGCTGTTTGCATATTCTTTGTCTTTTATTCATGTATTTGTCTGTGTGTTTTATTCCATATTTAGATACTTTAGCTCCGTTCCAGAACCTATTGAGCTCCCTGTCCGCTTTATCAAATTAACAGCATGTCACCGTCGCCATGGTAACTGCAGGTAAGATAATAAAACAAGTTGAACTCATATTGCATATTTCATTTATTTGGCCACAGACGTGGAAAAATTAGTAAAACCTGTCTGGGTTTATTTTCTGATACATTTTTTCTGCAGCTGATTGAATGATTTATGTTTCTCTCAGCTCATCCATTTTCACAAAGCTTGCAATGCATTCAGGGATTGGCTTCAGTTTCAAGATGTAGTCGGCGTTTAGTATTATTTATATACTATTATAATATTTATTATTATTATTATTTTTGCATTTTCAGTGCAATTTTAGTTTAAGTTATTGTAATTTTACTATGCACTTTAATTATGCATTTAATTTCTTTTTTTTTAAAATCCAACTTTGTTGTAAGATTTGTTTTAAAGGGGTCATCGGATGCAAAACTCACTTTTACATGTTGTTTGAACATAAATGTGTGCTGGCAATGTGTACACACAACCACCCTATAATGATAAAAATCCACCCAGTGGTATTTTTTTCATCTTTATAAGTAATATTCTCTTTTTCAAATCAAGCCATTCTCAACTTCTTGGCTGTGTGACGTCAAACCGACCAAGAACGCTCCCACGATAGTTGATTGGCAAGGCCGTCTTACCTTAGACCCGCCCTGAGCGAGCTGTGAACTCTCCGCCATTGTTTTGATGCCACAGCGGGGTAGACAAGAATGTCTCTGATTGAGCGATTGAGGTGTTGTGTTGTTGGATATAATAATGAACATAGCAGTCATCATTTACTCCCAACATCTGAGCCGCTGAAGACGCAGAGGATTAACATTACTTTTGTTTTTGAAGGAAATGCGCCCGGCGACCTACATTAATGCATTTATGTTCGCGTAAATCATTCGTGATCCAACTTCACCTACGGAAGAAGTGAGTATGGGGTATTTTTATGAATCTTTCCAAATCCTCTTTTCTAATAACGTGCTAGTTAGCAAGTTTTGCGGCCAAATGCGACTAAAATGTACAGTTAGCTCGTCATCCCACGGCAGAGAGAGGCGGGGTAAGCAGAGCTCATTAGCATTTAAAGGGAAATGCAACAAAACGGTTCGTTGTGAAAAGAGCTAATTTTGACGAGGTAAAAAGGGTGTTGTTTTACCAAGTTTTACAAAGGCACAACAACAGTGTTATTTTAGTTTTATTTATATACGATTACAGTATTTATTGATATTTTTAATTAGTTTTTTTTTGTTGTTGTTGTTTTTGCAGCTTTAGTTTTCATTGTAATTTTTAGCAATTTTAGGTACTTTTGTCATATTATTTATAATTTTTTTATTTTGTATGGCTTTAATTTTTATTGTGTTTTCAATTTTAGTAATTCTAGTAGTTCAAATAATTTAAAATAATTTATTTAATTCCAAGTTTGTTCTAAACTTGCAATCCTGACTTTTTTTTTTCTCAGAATTGTGTGGTATAAACTTGCAATTGTGAGTTATAAAGTCCAGTTTTAAGGGGAAAAAAGACTGATATGTTCTCAGAATTGCAAGTTTATATCTCACAATTCTGACTTAATAACTTGCAAATGCAAGATGCAATTCTGAGAAAATATAAACTCGCAGTTCTGACTTTATTTCTCAGAATTGCATGATATAAACTCAACTGAAAGAAATGAAGTTACAACTGCCAGATAAAAACTCAGAACTGACTTTTTTTCAAAAGGGTCTTATCTAGTGAAACGATTATTCATTTTTTTCAAAAAATAAAAATTTGTATACTTTTTATGCACAAAAGCTTGTGTAGCACTGGCTCTGGGATGCGTGTCCACAATGCTATGAAGTAGTGATGAGTCGTTCTTGAACGATTTGTTCATTTTGAACGAATCTATAATGTGACTCGGGACGAACGAGTCGTCTCGGGGAGTGATTCGTTCAGTCGCGCATGCGCAACATCCTATTAGTTTCTGTACTGGAATTAATTCACCTGTTTCGAGTCTTCGGGTTTTTTGAGTCGTTCGTTCACCTTATGGGGCTGTCACGTGATGAACGAACGACTCAAACCCGAAAACTTGTCAGATAAGAGGTGAGGTGAGCTAATCATAGACTAAAGACCCAGGTAAACAATGAATGAATCTTTTCTGTTTCTTATAGCATTATAGTTTTGTTTTGTTTGTAGTGTGATCAACGTTTGTGTAAGCAGTAGATGTGTTAGGGAGGTAACACGTAACATTTTAATTTTATTTTGCTAAAATGAACGAAATGACTCAAAAAAAAGATTCAATCCTTTTGCTGAACAAGACACAAAGGTCCGATGTGCTACGCAAGCTTTTGTGCTTGAAAAGTATACAAATTTTATATAAACGAACGTTTTGCTAGATAAGACCCTTCTTCCTCGGCTGGGATCGTTTAGAGCCCTTTAAACTACATTTTGGAAGTTCAAATTCAGGGCACCAATGAAGTCCATTATATGGAGAAAAATCCTGAAATGCTTTCCTCAAAAACCATAATTTCTTCATGACTGAAGACAGAAAGACATGAACATCTTGGATGACAAGGGGTGAGTAAATTATTTGTGAATTGTTGTTCTGGAAGTGGACTTCTCTAAGTTTTTTTTTTTTTTTTTTTAGTTTTTCCATTCAATATATAATTAATTTTCTTTCAACTTTCAGCTGACAAACCAATTCCTAATAGTTTAATTTTCTAATTATTTATTTATTTATTTTAGTTAACAATAACAACATACAGTGCAATTAAAAATCATCCTATCAGAAGAGGCTCTCAGCAGCACGGAGACAGAGGTTCATTTTAGCGCCCTGTCTTCCACAGCAGATGAAGACATTCTCATTAATAAAACTATTTGAGTTCCATTCACTTTTAATTAAATATGTTCTCCTCCCCCATTTAATCCAGAGAACCAGTGACGGGAGACAAGCTTTTCATTCGTCAATGGAAAAATTACGCCATCAGCTATTGTGATGGTTGGCATCAGTCATTATAATCATAGTTATCATGAAAACAGGTGTTTCACGCTGACATGTTGTTAGCAGACACATGACAGATTAAAGTAATTTCAGAGGCTAATTTTAAGACTGTATTGTATAATGTTAATATATTTGTGTGTGTGTGCATCAGTGCATTCTCACATATATTTGAAGAGTTTGGTTCCAAAACACTATAAATCCTTCTTGATTAATTTTGAGTAAAAATGTGTTTTCTTTACCAATAAAGTGGCTAGATAAAAACCACTATTTTCTGTTTTAAACTTTCACATAGCATCTTTAGGTTATAATAACATTAAAAATTCAAATCCAGATTTTGATTTTCAGAGATTTATTATAAAAACTGATTATTTTTTTTATTTTTATTTTTTTTCCACAAAATGCAATAAATCTATCAGGTCTCTACACTTACTTTTCTTTTTAGGAGCACTTGTGCTAACTTAAAAAATTTAGGAGCACAGTCAAAATTTTAGGAGCACCTTCTAATCAATAATCAAAAAATCTGATCAAAAATTAGCCTTCCCATTACAAGGTGATAATTGACTCCCTAAAGTGATTTAAAGGGGAATTTTGTTTTTTCGTTTTTTTAACTTTATTAAAATTTTGTTTTTTAAATATATTTTATAAGCTTTTTAAAAGTTCTAATTAAAACAACAGATTATGTTGTCAATAAAATGAAATCAGTATTAACAAAATTAATTTGTACTACAGAGGTGGCACAGAAGAACATAAAAGTGGCTTGTAGGTGTATTTTTATATGTTTAATGAGGCTCAGAGGTGGCATGAGTGCAATCAAATTCATAAATTCGTGTTGAGTATAATGTTGTAAAAATAACATTTTGAATATAGAAATATTAAATGATTTAAATAACTGAAAAGAAGATACTTTAAAAATTAAACTAAAACTGCCAGTAGGTGGCGGTTTTAATTACTGAATCATATCATTCATTTGATTCGTTCGAACGGCTGATTCATTCAAGAATAAAGCAAGTGACTGTCTTTATGAATGGGTAATTGATTCATTGACTCACTAGATCCGTTTAAAAATGCTCGTTCATTTATAAAGGAAACACGGCTGTGTTTGAATAAAGATGCTCAGTAGCTCAGTTGTGACTTTGTTTTGACTAAATAGAGCAAAATCAGGCAATAGTGTTATAGTCAGACAATGTTAGTCACTTAATATTAACTTCATGTTTAACTATTGTATTAAATCAGTATCTCATTTACAAACTCCCTTAAAAATCATTAAAAGCTGTCTCTCATCTTAGTTCATCACAATCCCACAAAGTTCCATTATAATCAATAGTGATGGGAAGTTCGGATCACTTTACCGACTCGGACCTTTGAGTCTCGTTCAGCAAAATGAACGAATCTTTTTCGAGTCATTTCGTTCATTTTAGCAAAATATAATTAAAATGTTACGTGTTACCTCCCTAACACATCTACTGCTTACACAAACGTTAATCACACTACAAACAAGACAAAACTATAATGCTAAAAGAAACAGAAAAGATTCATTCATTGTTTACCTGGGTCTTTAGTCTATGATTAGCTCATCTCACCTCTTATCTGACAAGTTTTCGGGTTTGAGTCGTTCGTTCATCACGTGACAGCCCCATAAGGTGAACGAACGACTCCAAAAACCAAAGACTTGAAACAGGTGAACTAATTCCAGTACAGAACCTAACAGGATATTGCGCATGCGCGACTGAACGAATCACCCCCTGAGACGACTCGTTCGTCCCGAGTCACATTAAAGATTTGTTCAAAATGAACGAATCGTTTAAGAACGACCCATCACTAAATAATCAACGAAGCTCTCTACACTGCACAATGAATCTCTTATTTACACTCTCTCTACACTTTGTTTATAAAAGGATTCATCAAATATGTCTGTGATACATTACTCAACGTTGAAAACTAGGATGCGTGGTGTATTCAAAGCGCCGCCTTTACTGTTTACAATGCGTGAAATGCTGCGCTGTGATTGGCTGAGCGGATATGTATTTTGCAAGGAAGTGAGACTGACGTTTGTCACAGTTTGGAAAGATCGGGAGAAAACATGACAGAATAACAGGGCGGATATCGCATTTTGCGTAAAATTAAAAACTGCCTTTTCAATAGCGACCAGATACAATACTGATTTTGCCAGGAACTCAATTTTGTAAAAAATTTTTTGTAAAAAAAAATGGTGTTTATCACGTTTTGGAACCAAACGTATTATTCTGCATATGATTGTCTGTGTGTAAGTTTGTGTTCATAATTGATGTTGAAAAGGTCAAAACCACCAGCTGATTGTTTTCCTGGAGTGTTACACACACACACACACACACACACACACACACAGCTCTTCTAAATGTCTGTGAGCGGCTCAGTCGGGGTTCTGGATAAAGATATCACTCTTCTTTCCCACACAGGAAGTCACCAGATCGTTCAGATGAATTCAGAGTCACATGTTTCAGACGGCGTTTGCCGTATGATTTGTTTTCATCCCACGTTCCAGCGCAGACGGAGGTGGAAGAGGTGAACGAGAGCGGACAGCCATTTAACACTCGCTGACTGACAGCGTTTCCAGCAGCACATCACTGCAGTAATTCACTCACAGTTTCTGCTATTGTTTCAAATGGGAGAGACGTGCAAATGCATCCCAAATCACCACGTTTCGGTCAAGAAAATTGTTCTTCCTCAGTATTTCTGTCTTGTTTCCTAGTACAGATATCTTAATATTCTTAAATCACCATACATTTATTAGAGATGTGACATGAATGAAAATAATAAGCTTTGTTTTCTAAAAAATAAATAAAAAGTTAGGTGAGTTTTATGGCTAAAACGAGAAAAATATCTGCCGATGGGGTCATAAATATCAGCTAGTTTAGTTTTGAACCCACTGGCAGATATTTAGCTCAGTCTATGGAAAGTAAATAAATAAAATTTTGCTGCAAAAATATATTTTGTATACCTTTGTGTGTTAAATAATGAATAAACGAGTAGAGAATAAAATATCTAAAACTCTATAACAATCATGACAAAATAATAATAATGATTTTTCAGTAATTACTAATTATTAGCATTAATTAAATTAAATTATTAATGCTAATAAATCACAATATTTTATAATATTCACAAATTGGTGCACAAATGATATAAATTCAAATTAGGAAATATCAAATTTGTGAGATATAATAATAATAATCATAAACAATCATTCTTTCATGATTGTTTTAGAACATTTGATATTTTATTTATTTTTTTTTTACAGTTATTTAACATACGAAATCATGAAGAAATTACGGAGACGCATTGCTGCCACACAAATTATTTTTTCCACTCAATTATGTCGTAATAACGAGAACTTATGTCGTTTTAACAACATATTTTCTCGTAAAAACGAGATGTTGTGTTGTTAAAACGTGTCGTTTTCCTTTTTGGGTTTATGCAATAAAAGCATAAACCCAAAAAGGAAAAAAAAAAAAAAAAAAAAAAAACAGTTATCGAGTTAACAGCTCAGGACCAGTGTCCTATTCTGTGTCCTAAACTCCTGAAACATTGGTGTCTCATTTTAGAGCAATTAAATCTGTGTGTGTGAAAACAATTCAGATGTAACCCCCTTTGTAATCATTAAAATTTTTAAAAGTAACTGTAATTTCATTACAAATTTTTTCTCAGTAACTGTTACTAATTACAATGACATTTATTTTGTAATTAAATTACATAATTCCATTACATGTAACTAGTTACTTTCCCATGCTGATTATATTGTTGACAGATTAGAGATTAATCCTAATAAACATGCTGCTACAATAAAAACCATTGCATGAAAAAAAATGCATTTAAAACAGTGTATTTCTATAATCCCTCCTGCAGATTCTGCTTTATGTCAAGACTGTGGCGACAACAGCGTGGATCGCTTAGCTCGCTCACATAATGTAATCATATCTTCTATAACAGGAAACGTTTTTATGACATAATATGTCGTTTTTACGAGAAAAAGATGTTGTTTTAACGAGATAATTATGTCGATTTAACGACATAACATCTTGTTATTGTGAGAAAAGATGTCGTTTTAATGAGAAAAGATGTTAAAACGACATAAGATCTCGTTATTACGACATAATTGAGTGGAAAAAATAATATGTGTGTGCCAGCAATGCGTCACCTTAAGAAATGTACACTATTTTGGAATTTTAAAATGAAGTATTCATTATTTATGTATTTTACAACTTAAGATATTTTATTCTAAGAATATTTAACATTATAAACCTGTCAACATTCTATGTAATATTATTTATATATATAAAATAATAAATATAAATGGAATGAATTTTGCAGGCTGATGAAGTTTTACATTTGCAAACAGACGTTTTCAACATCTCTCATCAATTCAGACTTCATCGCATTTATTTCTATTCTGCGGCGAGTGTCGACCAATGTCAGATTGAGATGGAAATGGGTGGATTTTCTTAGTCTTTACGCTTTCGAACACCCGCTGTCAGCTTGTTTGGTGCCATCCCGCAGAGAGATGTAACCACAACTTGATATTCATGTTTCTGCTCTCATCCTGTAATCCGACCGGATCATTTCTGCCTCCTGTGACTCTAAACGCTCTGTTTAGGAGCAATTCTAAGCAGGATTACTATAGTTTTGCACTTTTAATTTTAGTATTACACCATTTTCTTTAATATATCCCTCAAATTATGCTCGGGTCATTTTGCTAGTTTAATGTTATTGCATTGGACTAAAACCTACAACAACTTACCAAAAAAAAAAAAAAAAAATGTGTATATAGTATATTCTTGTACTTTTTCAAGTTCTTTTTCTCCCACCTTGTTACACTTGTGGTCTGTCAAAAGTGACCAGCCTACAAAAAAATGGTTATAAATCTCTATTAGGACAAAATATTGGATTTAATCTTTTTTATCAATTAGCACAAGTTTCATACATCTTGAACTGATTCATTGTAGGCCTCATGAATTTAAATTATGCAACTTAGTTTTTAAATGAAGAACACACAAAACTTTTGCTAACTTGATGAAAAGATTCAATCAAGATTTGGTGATAATATGGCACAATAAGAGATTCACAAGTTTTGCAAATATTTAAACGGTCAGTCATTTTTTTACAGACACAAAATTTAATGTGCAATTTTAAATCTTTACTTTATACCTTTACTCATATGTACAAAAAGTAACTGATTACATATAATCTCGATTACACTACTGTTTTTGAACAGTTAGATTTTTAATGTTTTTAAAGAAGTCTCTTCTGCTCACCAAGCCTGCATTTATTTGATCCAAAGTACAACAAAAACAGACAAAATCTGAAATATTTTTATTATTTAAACTAACTGTTTTCTATTTGAATATATTTTAAAATGTAATTTATTGCTGTGATCAAAGCTGGATTTTCAGCATTACTCCAGTCTTCAGTGTCACATGATCCTTCAGAAATCATTCTAATATGCTGATTTCTGTTCAAAAACATTATTATTATTCTCATCAATATTTAAAATTATAGAAATTAATACCTTTATTTAGCAATGCTTTAAATTGATCAAAAGTGATGATAAAGACATTTATAATATTACAAAAGATTTCCATTTCAGATAAATGCTGTTCTTCTGAACTTTTCATTCATCAAAGAAACCTGAAAAAAAAAAAAAAAAAAAAAATTCTACTCAGCTGTTTTCAACATAATAATAATAAATGTTTTTTGAGCAGCAAATCAGAATATTAGAATGATTTCTGAAGGATCATGTGACACTGAAGACTGGAGTAATAGTGCTAAAAATTCAGCTTTGAAATTACAGGAATAAATTACATTTTAAAGAAAACTGTTATTTTAAATAGTAAAAATATTTCAGATTTTGACTGTTTTTGTTTTTTTGTTTTGGTGAGCAGAAGAGACTTCTTTAAAAAACATTAAAAATCTTACTGTTCAAAAACTTTCGACTGATAGTGTATGTAATCAGATTCCAGAAGTTAAGTACTTTTTATTTATGGAATTAGATAATATATTTTATAATTACGCATAATCAGATTAAAGTTACTTGTTTATTGATTGCATGATTATGTTATTTACACAATGGCAGTAAATTGTTTATAATTTATTATCTCCAATTAATCATTTTAATTTAAATAATTAAAAAAACATTTTTAAATGTTTTAAAAAGCTTTTAAATTCCTTGTTTCATTGTTATGATTATTTTTTTTTATATAATTATTTTACTTTCTTTTATGTAAAGCACTTTGACTTACCTTTGTGTATGAAATGTGCTATATAAATAAACTTGCCTTGCCTTTTTTATTATTATTTTTATTCTAAAGCCTACTACTTATTTATAAATAAAAAGGATTGATATATTGTGCTTTTTGGTGATTTTTTTTTCGTGTATTTTTTTATATTAAAATGGTACAAAATGGTACTCAAATCTGAGATAAACTAGTTAGGTCAAAAGATTATGCTGACTACACTTTACATCATGTAATTTGGAATCAGTAGCAGATTTTGTAACTCCATGTCTAAATATAACTCTCAGAGATGTAAGAAAGACAAAAGAAAAGTCAGAAACCGATTAGCAGCCAAATTAAACTGGGTTTATCCAACTATTCAAGGGGAAAATAACTTTTCACACTTTGGAAATGGCCTCTGAATGTGGAAATGGGTCATTGATTGGCGAACAAATTTAAACGAATGTGCTAATTTTCCAAAAAGAATGTCAGTCAGTTGTTTCAGTTTGTTATTTCGCACAAATTGAGCCCAATTTTCAGTCGTAATTAACAATCAGGACGAACTGCCGAATCATTTTCCTTTCACTTAACCTCTTTAATTAATGATCGTCCTGATTGTGTGACTGATCAAGGTCCCACATAAAGAGAACAAAAGTGACTTCTTACACCCCTAAAACCGCACAGATCCAATCCAACGCCAAATCAAAGCCACGACTCCGATAAAAGCCCTTTGAAGTTCGTTTAGGGACATCAGCATAAAGCAGCACATCACAGATCTTCCTAAATAAAACAAGCGTTGAAAGGTTTTAGAGGGCCTGGAGTGTCATAATACGGGACGTCCCGGCTCTTCGGTCACATACTCTGTCATTATTATAAAGTCATGATTTTAAAAGCTGCTGCATTATACAAGATGACAGTAATATGGATGAAAAGGTCCATGGGAGGCCACTTTGAATGCTTTGAGAATGCCTGAAAATTATTTTTGCAACAATGTTGTGTTTAAATTACCTGCACGCACAGATTTGATGGTGTAGGTCAGGTTTATTTAAGCAGATTACGTCTGTCGAGGGCACAGGTTCACGTCATGTCGAGTGTGTCTATTTCTGCCTGACCTCTAGAGGAAATGCTCTGAACAAGCTTTTATTCTCTGTGTAGAAAGAGGTTATAGATCAAGACTGCCTTACATTTGCTTTAGATTTGTATTATGCATGTTTCCCTGTTAAATTTAACCTGCTATGGAGGAACTTTGATTTGTGCCTGATCTTGTCTGGTAAGTTTCTTCTTTTTTTCTTATAATTTCTCAGATCATGATCTCTCAGATCATGCAAGAGCTTGGAATTTAGCAGACACAAATAATTAAATAATTAAATATATGTACATGTAACCACTGTTGTTGTAATTTAACTTTAAATGACGTACATTTACTCTACATTTGTGTAGAGTAAACATATATAAGGTATCCGAAGTGTTTAAAACGTGCACAGTTCAGTTGAATGATCAAGTTTAAACCATAAACTGAATGTACAAAGCAAGCTGTTAGCTGAAATACCCACAAAATAAAAAAACAACACTGAAATATGCGATTTATCTGTCAATCAGATGTGCGTGAACTGTCACCAATTGAATTACAGTGGTCGAACTATTTAAAATATAGTGAATTACGCTACAAACTCGATCATAATGCACAATGTTTACATCTTAAATGTATTTTGAGGTGCAGCTCGTCATATTTAACGAGTGTTTTCGCTAGTTAGCGGTAAAACGGTTACCTCACCTGAACATGTTCGTAGATTTGTGTTGGATGTCTTCGACGTGGCAGTTATCCTCAGAATGGAATTATTGATAGCGTATTTTATGTATAAACATCATACGTTTTTCGCTTTTTTAGTTAATGTAATAAAACTAGCTAGCTAAGCCAGTATTAGTACTGACAGTGTAGTATAAACATGGCTGGCGACGCGAAAAGCAGACAAACTGATTCAACTGAGTGAGTCATTTACGCTGGAACAGCCCCCATTGATTCAAACTCGTGACTTTGATCATTCAATTTAAGCGATTCACTAGCAAAAACCGGATCAAAAGGGCCATTAATCTTAGAATTTCGACATCGTTTTTCGTGAAGTTGTAAAATGGAGCTTTTCGAAACTCAGAATCAGTTAAACCAACGCGTCACAAAATGATTCACTGTTTCGAATCGCTCCAATCGTTTCGCGTATTGCGAATCATTTGATTCACATCGGAACTTCAAATCGCGTATCGCGAATCATTTGGATCAGGACTTCAGAGCTAGTTCGCTAATCATTTGATTTAGAGCGCAGCTTCGCGTATCGAGAATTATTTGATTTAAATCGGAACTTCTAATGGAGTTTGTGAATCTTTTGATTCGTAACTTCCGAGCGGGTTCGCGAGTCATTTCGTGAATTGAATGATTCGCGATCCGCACCACTAAATCCCGATCTGAAATGATGGTTTGTGAGTCATTATTCAGACTTTGGAGCGCGGATAGCGAATCATTTGTTTTAAATCGGAACTTCGGAGCGGGTTGGCGAATCATTTGATTCAGTTCGGAACTTTAGAGCGCGGATCGCGAATCATTTAGATTTAAATCGGAACTTTGGAGCGGGTTTATTAATAATTTTATTGAGATTGCACCCTTGGAGTGAGGATCGCGAATCATTTTGATCTAGATCAGGAATTCGGAGCGGGTTCGTGAAACATTTGATTCGGTTTGCAACCTTGGAACACGGATCGAGAATCATTTTGATTTAGATCGGGAAATCGGTACGGATTCGCGAATCATTTGATTCAGTTCAGAACTTTAGAGAGCGGATTGCGTATCATTTTGATTTAAATCGGAACTTCGGAGCGGGTTCGCGAATCATTTGACTCAGATCGGGACTCTCTTATATTTTTTCTGTTTTCTTTTTTTATTAACAACAAACCATTAAAGCTGTACAGTTAAAAACAAAAAGACAAGGAAGGAAGAAAGAAAGAAAGAAAGAAAGAAAGAAAGAAAGGAAGAAAAAATCAAATAAAAAAATTTTATCGAAGAAAAAAGAAAGTATACTCTAAGAAAGGAAGAAAGTATACACAAATACAAATCCCTGAAGAAAATTATTCACAGTTGAATTTAAAGGTGTATTTAAAAGTAAAAGTGTAGTAACCATTGGTTGTTTTGTATAACCATGGTTTTACTGCAAATACCATGGATAAACTAGCAAAACCATGGTCAAGTTGTGGTTACCATGGTTTAACTATAGTAACAATAACAATGTTTTTCTCCTTAAATATGACGATTGATACAACAGATTGATGAACTAATCCATATTTCACAAAAAGATTATGAATGTATTTATAATATGTCAAACATTAATAATCATTATTTATTTTACAGATTATATATTTTATCCTATAGCTTGTACAGTTCTACATGTCACAATTCAGACAGAACTACTGTATTTAGACCATAAACTATAATTCAGCATTGTGTGCAGATGCTACAGCTGGATTTCAGAGGTATGAATTTTACAGTCACTCTTGTTCTGAAGCAGTTACTGTACAGCTTACTGAACATAAATGTGCACTGAACCGTAGCCGGAAACGTCACGGACTGTCAGGCGGCCTAATGGCTTTTAAAATGTCACTTCAGTGCTGCTTATATCTAAGAATGATTTGACATCCTGACACTGTCGCCGGTGCTAAGTGAAGGAGTATAGCACATGCTGAATAAAACATACATATATATG
Organism: Cirrhinus mrigala; assembly: GCA_036247105.1. Lineage (NCBI taxonomy): Eukaryota > Metazoa > Chordata > Actinopteri > Cypriniformes > Cyprinidae > Cirrhinus > Cirrhinus mrigala. The sequence continues at coordinate 19,684,252 of CM070031.1, read as the reverse complement.
CTATATCAAGAGTGACAAATGTGTTTGCCTCAGTATATATACACTGACCAAAATTATAAACCCAACACTTTTGATTTTGAGCATACTCACCGGACATGTCACCCATTGAGCATGTTTGGGATGCTCTGGATCGGCGTATACGACAGCGTGTTCCAGTTCCTGCCAATATCCAGCAACTTCGCACAGCCATTGAAGAGGAATGGACCAACATTCTACAGGCCACAATCAACAACCTGATCAACTCTATGCGAAGGAGATGTGTTGCACTGCGTGAGGCAAATGGTGGTCACACCAGATACTGACTGGTTTTCGGATCCCCCCAATACAGTAAAACTGCACATTTTAGAGTGGCCTTTTATTGTGTCCAGCCTAAGGCACACCTGTGCAATAATCATGCTGTCTAATCAGCATCTTGATATGCCACACCTGTGAGGTGGATGGATTATCTCGACAAAGGAGAAGTGCTCACTAACACAGATTTAGACAGATTTGTGAACAATATTTGAGAGGAATAGGCCTTTTGTGTACATAGAAAAAGTCTTAGATCATTGAGTTCAGCTCATGAAAAATGGGGGCAAAAACAAAAGTGTTGCATTTATAATATTGGTCAGTGTATATATATAATATATATTGTCATTGGGTTGAGATGCATTTCTATGACCTCTAGTCCATTAATAAATCTATTCACATAATGTAAGCAATACAGTACATGGCAAACATGCTAAGGTTAGAATTTGATGAATGGCTGAATATTTCTTTGAAAGATTTCTCTACACACTTCACCATCTTTTCAAATTGTTATTTTTTCTTCAGGAAATTGCTTTAGCTAAAGGTCCACAAGTCTCTTTCTATGTTTTCTTTAGTGTGCGCTTTGTTATTGTAAATCACAATGCTTCATCCAAGACTTTTCTTTGGTCAGTAAATGTCAATCCAACCCTCGCGGTGAGAGTAGAAGAGGAGGACGCATTATATGACCTCTGAGGCACATGAGAGACACACAAGGCTCCAAGGGGACCGCCGGAGGTAAAGGTCTTGGAGTTTTTTCACTGAACTCTGGAGACCTGATATATAATTTTTTGACACAACTAGAGGATCTCTTCAATGCATTAGAATAATTTCTGATCCTCAAGCCAATGAGGCCGTATTACTAATTTAAAAGAGATTCTCTCATCTCTAAAGACCTTGAATTGAATATTTGACTGTTGAACACAATTTGCAGTCTTATTCTAAGGTAAATGAGAGTATAAAGTCTACTTTTTCAGGCAAAGTAACAAAAAGTGCCTAGAAAATCTGTCTGGCTCTTTTTTAACCCCGTTTACCATCTCATGGGACGCCAACTCAAGGACCAGAAAAAAAGCTTTGTCTCTTTTAACGTCTTTATCTCTTTTAAAGAGGACTCAGCCTTAGAGTAAAAGAAAAGGCTTTGTGTGTTCAGTGAATGAAATCTGTGTTTTTAAACCTTTTAGAAAGCTCTTAAGATGAGAACATGAGTCCTGAATCATCAGCAGTATCAAAAGCCAGGGAATAAAATTAACATCTATTTATTAAATAAAAGAGTAAATGTAGTTGCTTACTTGTATTATTCTCATCTGCTCACCAAGGCTGCATTTATTGGACAAAAATGCAGTAAAAAAATAGCAAAATCATGAAATATTATTACGATTTAAAAGAACTGTGTTCTATGTTAATATATTGTGAAATATAATTTATTCCTATGATGCAAAGCTGAATTTTCAGCATCATTACTCCGGTTTTCAGTGTCACATGATCCTTCAGAAAACATTCTAATACGCCAATTTGCTGCTCAAGAAACAATTCTGATTATCAATGTTGAAAACAGTTCATATTTTTGTGGAAATGGTGATCAATTTTATTTTTCAGGATTGTTTGATAAATGGAAAGTTGAAAAGAACAGCATTTATTTGAAATCTTATATGTGTATATCAATTGTTGCCTAATGGTTAATCAAACTTGCAATGGAAGGCAAAGACTTAATTTTACACCCTACCAACAATCATCTTGCTACTAGTGCAGTGAACATAAATATTAAACTATCTCCTGCTGAGTTTAAAGTCTATTATAGCATTAGACTTGAGATAGCTGTGGCGAAAAATCTATTTTATTAGATACATATTATACCAACAGTAAAAAATAACCCCCCATTGGTAAAAATGACTGTATATACACCAAGCTGGCTGTCTTTGTTTCATATTATTCCCAGGGTAACTGCCTATATCTTTGTGTTTAAATGAGAACAGACTCCATTCGCCTCACTAGGGAGAATCCTTTAATTGCAGTGAAAAGTCAATGCAATTGAAATGGATCGCGTAGAGGGGAGCAGCGAATTGACTTAATCATTTGTGAAGTGCAGTGTTTGCATGCTAAGAGAAAAACTGCCGCAGCGATTAGCAACAGAGATACTGTCCTCAAACACTCCCCGAGCCACTGCAGCAGCATCTGAAGAGAAGCACAGAGTCACTCAGAGGAGAAAGTTTGATGCTTCGGGTTTGTCGACAGCATGGACCTGACGTCCATCCGAACCTGTACGAGTCTCTTTATCAAGCAGAACACAAAAGGAGAGATTGTGGCCGTTTTGAAATGTTGCAATTGTGACCAGACGCTGTCACAGAAAAAAAAAGTTCCAATAAAGTGTCAGAAAACAGTCTGTATTCTAGCGCTAGTCAATTTAAAGATGCTCAAACACCCACATCAGCTCTAAATCGAGTGTTTTTTAAGCATCTGTCTGCTCCAAGGTGACGGACTAAATCTCTTTGTTTACACTGTCTGGGTCGTGACGACCATCTGAAGAGTATTTCTCAATCTCAAACCTTTATACAACAAGAAACTATAAAAAAGAAGGAGGCCAAGTATAATTAGCCTAAGCGTACCTTATGCTGTAGGAGGTACAAAACATTTCAAAAGTTTAAGGTCGGTAAGATTTTTAAAATGTTATTGTTCTCAAAAGCGGCATTTATTTGATCAAAAATAGAAAAAATAAAAAATAAATACAGAATGAGGGTCCAAACAGCTGATCAAAAAGATCACAATAAATCCATCAGTAATCGACACCACTCCAGTCCATCAGTTAACGTCTTGAGAAGCCAAAAGTTAAGTGTTTGTAAGAAACAAAGTCATTATTAATACGTTTTTAACTTTTAACTGTTGCTTCACAGTCTGGGTCGTGATGACAATCTTCAATCTTTATGCAACAGGAAACTATAACAAGGAAAAAAGACAAGAATACAGAGTGAAATTAAGTGTATTTCATGCTGTAGGAGGTACAAAACCTTTCAAAAGTTTAAGGTCAGTAAGATTTTTAAATTATTTTTCCTCTCAAAAATGGCAGAAAAAACAGTACGGATCCTCTGCAGTGAATGGGTGCCGTCATAATAAGAGTCCAAACAGCTGATAAAAACATCACAATAAATCCACAAGTAATCCACATCAGTCCAGACCATCATTTAACATCTTGTGAAGCCAAAAGCTGTGTGTTTGTAAGAAACAAAGTCATCAAGACGTTTTTAACTTTAAACTCTTGTTTCCGCCTAAAATACGAGTTTATGATTTATAATAACACTTTCTCCAGTAAAAAAGTGATCTGATCTCAATCAGGAGTGAAATACGCACAGATAAACCACAGTTCACAAGCCAAAATAGCTCTAAACAAATATGTGTGTGGATTTTGATGCAAGAGTTTTTCACTAGAAGAAGCATTATTATGGATTATGGACAGTTTAAAAACAGGATTTGTTTCATACAAACATGCAGCTTTTGGCTTCTCATGTTGTTAACTGGACTGGAGTGGTGTGGATTATTGTGATGATTTTATCAGCTGTTTGGACTCTCATTATGACGGCACCCATTCACATCCATTGGTGAGCAGGTGATGCAATGCTACATTTCTCCAAACCTGATGAAGAAACACCTGCAAGCGTCAGTACTTTTCAACAATGACTTTCAAAGTTGAAATCCAAACTATACCAGTCCTCCCGAGCAAGTAAAGTTGATCATTCAAATGAAACTCGAAGGTCCCTAAACTGAAAGGACGGAGAAACTGTCCTTCAAGCACTTACAATGGAAAGCAGCTGAAAAAATGCCATCAAACGCTCTCTCTTCCTCCACACAATAAGGCTCTTAATAAAACACACTTTTAAGTTTCACCCTGACACTGGCAGGAAACATGCACACTAAAATGCATTTCTCTCTTTCTCAAATTGAACACACACTCTCTTTGTTATACTGTCTTTCAGCTTTGTTGTAGAAGAAACAGGGCGATGAAAGGCTGAAGCGGAGGTGGAGGGAATGAGGAGGTGAACAGGTGCCACTAGATCGCCTGGAGAGACCAGGCTGTTTAACCGTCTGCGACGGAGAGGACGCTTTACATGCACAATGACACCCGGAGCGAGTTAAAGCCAGAAATATGATGAGAAAAAGAGAGAAACCGCTACATTCACAGAGGAGGAGATACGATCGTAAACATAAACACAAATATTGCATGCAAAAAAATCTATCCGTCAAGATTTTTTTGATAACTTATACTGTATATTCTTCTAATAACTTGTAAGTGTGAAGATGTAAAATAAATATATATATGTAATACTGAGTGGTTGTCATTTGGTTGAGATGAACTCTTACGACCTCTAGTCCGTCTAAGAAAGCACTGATAAATCTGTTCAAATTATGTAAGCAATACACACATGGTTAACATGCTAAGGTTAGCGTCTGATGAATGGATGAACATTTCTTTGAAAGATTTCTTTACACAATTCACAGACACATTCATCTTTCGATTTTTTTTCTACAGGAAATTGCTTTAGCTGAAGGTCTACAAGTCTCTTATGTTCCTTTGTGTGTGCTTTGTAATGGTAAGTCACAATACTTCATCCAAGGATTTTCTTTGGACAGTGAATGTCAATCCAACCCTCACAGTCAAAGAAGATGAAGTGGACGTTCTATATGACCTCTGGGATGCATGAGAGACACACAAGGCTCCAAGGGGACCACCGGAGGTAAAGGTCTCAGAGTTTCTATACTGAACTGAGAAGACCTGAATATAGTTCAAAACCTGCACAGCATATAATACTTGGACGCAAAAATAAAGGTTCTTTATTGGCATCAGTGATTTCACAAAGAACCTTTTACCATCCGTGGAACCTTTTTCATTAAACAAAAGGTTCTTTACACTGGAAAAAGGTTCTTTAGATTATCTAAATGTTCTTCACACTAATAAAAAATGGTTCTTTTAAGAACTGATGACTGAAAGTTTTTTTGGGGAACCAAAACTGGTTCTTCTATGGCATCACTGTGAAAACCCCCTTTTGGAACCTTTATTTTAAAGAGTGTAGTGGATCTCTTGTTTTTTTTTCTTTATATACAGCATGTATATGTATCTATCATGTATCCCCTCCATCGTATCTATCCATTTATCTTATTTTCTATTCATCCATCCATAGTATTTATCCATCTATCTACAGTATTCATCATCCATCCATCATATCTATATCATATCTATCCATTTATCACTCATCTATCTATCTATCTATGTATGTATCTATCTATCTATCTATCTATCTATCTATCTATGTCTATCTGTCTGTCTGTCTATCATCCATCCACAGTATTTATCCATCTATCTACAGAATCCATCCATCCATCATATCTATCCATTTATCTATGTACAGTATTCATCCATTGTACCTGTTGATTTATTTATCCCTTTATCCATCCACCCACAGTATTTATCCATCTGTCTACAGTATTTATCCATCCATCCATCGTATCTATCCATTTATTGATCCATCATATCTATCCATTTATCATTCATCCATTAATTTATCCATCCATCCATAGTATTTATCCATCTATCTACAGTATTCATCATCCATCCATCATACCTATCCATTTATCTATCCATTTATCATTAATCCATTAATTTATCCATCTATCCATCTATCCAACATATCTATCCATTTATCATTCATCCATTAATTTATCCATCCATCCATTCATCCACAGTATTTATCCATTTATCTACCGTATCCATCATTCATCTATCATCCATCCATCCATCATATCTGTCGATTTATCTATCCCTTTATCCATCCATCCATCCATAGTATTTATCCATCTATCGACAGTATCCATCATTCATCTATGTATCATCCATCCATCCATCGTATCTATGCATTTATCTATCCATTTATCCATTCATTCACAGTATTTATCCATCTGTCTACAGTATCCATCCATCAATCCATTGTATATATCCATTTATCCATCCATCATATCTATCCCTTTATCATTCATCCATTAATTTATCCATCCATTCATAGTGTTTATCCATCTATCTATAGTATCCATCTATCCATCCATCCATCCATCGTATCTATGCATTTATCTATCCATTTATCCATTCATTCACAGTATTTATCCATCTGTCTACAGTATCCATCCATTCATCCATTGTATATATCCATTTATCCATCCATCATATCTATCCATTTATCATTCATCCATTAATTTATCCATCCATTTATCTATCGTTCTACAGTATCCATCCATCCATCCATCCATCCATCAACAGTATTTATCCATCTACAGTATCCATCCATCCATTGTATCTATCCGTTTATCTATTTATCTATCTATCTATCTATCTACAGTATCCATGATCCATCCATCCATCCATCCATCGTATCTATCTATTTATCTATCCATTTATTCTGCTTCCTTACATTCAAATTCAAATGCAATTCTGCTTTGTTTGCTTCCTCAGTTTAAATTTCCAAAGTAATCAGGTTCTGGTTTGTCTGCAGTACCTGTATATGCACATCCAGGGTCTCGCTGCGGCATACGCTTGAAAAGAACATCCATTATTCACAGTGAAACAGCAATAGTCATGAAAAGCAGCCAAGTTTAAGCTGCACAGTGGAAACCCACAGCAGTCAGAATAAACTCCCATGATGCCACCTGAGAAAAGCCATTAAAAACATCTCTGTTGAAGGTCTGGCGTGTAATTACAGTAGGAGCTGTTGTTTGGAAATTAAAATCGTTGAGCGGCTGCACACAGCATGTTTCAATAATGAATGGCCACATGCTAATTGCACAGACAGACAGCAGACGCAAATGCTCAAAGAATCCCACCACGTCTTTCTGTGTTGCCATAAACAAACAAAAATAAAACACAAGGACTTTTTGTGTGAAAGCGATGGAAAAAACGACCTCAGAATAACCTGCAATGCCTCAGGGTCACGACTGGGTCACAGCTGTAGCGTGAACGACCCGTCCTGATCTCGCAGCTGAAGTAAACACTCTTATGAATCATATATTATAGAACAGACTAGGACAGATAATGCGTTTAATAACGCTGGTTTGTTCTTGTTTTAATGAGCTTCGGTTCTGTGAATATGTGATTAGCACAAGCAGGTGGCACAATCAGCTCTGCAGACCATAAAGTGACCTGGAGCTGACAGACATCTGTATTTATTCCTGTTAATTGAGTTAATTAAGTGTTTGACAAATGGACGGCATGCTGTGTGTTTTGTTTATGCACTTCCATCGAAAAAGTTTGGAGTTGGTAAGATGTTTAAATGTTTTTTGAAAGGAAGGAAGTCTCGTCTGCTCACCAAGTTTGCATAAATGTAATCAAAAATACCATAAAAACTATTTACAATAACTGTTGGGTCATTCCATGATCCACTATTTTGTAGAGGTTTGTCAAAATGACAATTTTCACCTGAGATTTACAGCAAAATTACAGGGGGGTAAAAATGACTTCAGAAAGATGGCAGCATTATTATTTTATTTTTACACAGAGATTGGTAGGTTTATTAGTAAAATCTGTTGACTTTAACAATCTTGGTTGCATTATATGCCATTGGTCACTGTTCAAAAATGGGAAAAAGGCACTCTTTGCCCAATGTTTGCACGATTGCGACACAGGAAGTATTAAATATCCTTAAATGTCCTTCTTCTTTTGGCATTTCCGTTTTTATGGCACTGCATGGTTCAGATCCAGAGATACAGATCTCTCAATGTGGCACCAAGAATAAATTGTTAAATTATACACATTTTCAGTGGTCAAAAAAGCAAATGTGGCTCACTTTGCATACAGCTGATGTCCTCCATTTATAGAGGAACAGCTGAAGAACAAATAATGTTGAAACTAGAAATGTATCTTATTTTCCTCTATCAAAACAATTGCATAGAACATACCTGGGTGCTAAAATAGTCTTTTTCCAAAGTTTGCATGCCTGGAACTAACAAAATATTAAACATATCTCAGTATGATTTCATATTCTGGTTTTAAACAAGCTTTTCCTTTAGTACCTTCATTTTTACATCCCTAAATGGTTCATTTCCAGAGATATGTGGATCACAATGTGGCTCCACGTTCAAATTGTTGAATTTCACCCATATTCAATAGCTGAATACCAAATGTGGGTCAATTTGCACAAAGCTAATACTTACTGTGTTTAAAGAGGAATGTCTGAAGAACAAAAGATGTTGAACCTAGAAACATATCTTGTTTCCCTCTATCAAAACACTGCCAACAATACTCGTTTTCTGAAGTTTGCATGCCTGCAACTTACAAAGTATTAAAGATATCGTAATGTGATTTTAGATTCTGGTTCTTAACCAACTTTTCTTTTAGTACATTCATTTTTACGTCCCTGTATGGTTCAGTTCCAGAGAAATGGTGATCTCAGTGTGGCTCCACATCCAAATTGTTGAATTTCAATAGCTAAATACAAAGTATGGCTCAATTTGCAGAGAGCTGATACTTACTGTATTTAAAGAGGAATGTCTGAAGAACAAATAATGTTGAAACTAGAAACATAACTTGTTTCCATGTATCAAAACACATGCATAGAACATACCTGTCTGAGTGCCAAAAATAGTCTATTTCCAAAGTTTGCATGCCTGTAACTCAATATTTCATATTCCCGTTTTAAACATGTTTGCATGCCTGTAATTCAACAAGTACTAAAGATATCTTAATATGATTTTAGATTCTGGTTCTTAACAAACTTTTCTTTTAGTATCTTCATTTTTACATCCTTATATGATTCAGTTCCAGAGATATGGGGATCTCAATGTGGCTCCATGTCCAAATCACTGAATTTCACCCATTTTCAATGGCTGAAAACCAAATGTGGCTCAGTTTGCAGAGAGATGATACTAACTGTATTTAAAGGGGAATGTCTGAAGAACAAATAATGTTGAAACTAGAAATCTACCTTGTTTTCCTCTATTAAAACAATTGCACAGAATATACCTGGGTGCCAAAAATAGTATTTTTCCATGGTTTGCATGCCTAGAACTAACAAAGTATTAAAGATATCTCAATATGATATCAGATTTTGGTTTTAAACAATTTTTTTCTTTTAGTGTCTTCATTTTAACATCCCTATATGGTTCAGTTCCAGAGATATGGGGATCTCAATGTGGCTTCACGTCCAAATCATTGAATTTCACCCATTTTCAATGGTTGAAAACCAAATGTGGCTCAATTTGCACAAAGCTGATACTTACTGTATTTAAAGAAGAATGTCTAAAGAACAAAATAATGTTGAAACTAGAAACATATCTTGTTTTCATCTATCACAGGGTTGCCAGGTTGTCACAACAAAACCCGCCCAATTGCTACTCAAAACTAGCGCAAAACTAGCCCAGTCGAGTTTTGGTGGTGGTCCCTTGGTAAAAATCATGTTGTAAGGGGTAAAATATGCATGTTTGGTGGGATTCTCCTGAATTTTGAAATTTGAATTTTTGGTGATAAATATCCCACGGACATGAAAAACAACCCACAGTGTTAACCATTTTCAATGGTTAAAAACCAAATGTAGCTCAATTTGCACACAGTATTTAATGTATTTAAAGAGCAATGTCTGAAGAACAAATAATGTTAAAACTAGAAACATAACTTGTTTCCATCCATCAAAACACATTGAACATACCTTTCTGAGTGCCAAAACAAATTTTCTAAAGTTTGCATGCTTGTCACTCACAAAGTATTAAAGATAGCTTTATATGATTTTAGATTATGGTTCTTAACAAATGTTTATTCCACTGTCTTCATTTTTAAAGTGCTGCATGGTTCAGTCCCAGAGATATGGGAATCTCAATGTGGCTCCACGTCCAAATTGTTGAATTTCACCCATTTTCAATGGCTGAAAACCAAATGTAGCTCAATTTGCAGAGAGCTGATACTTAATGTATTTAAAGAGGAATGTCTGACGAACACATAATGTTGAAACTAGAAACATAACTTGTTTCCTTCTATCAAAACCCTTGCACTGAACATACCTTTCTGAGTGCCAAAAAACACTTTTTTCCGAAGTTTGCATGCCTGTAATTCAACAAGTACTAAAGATATCTTAATATGACTTTAGATTCTGTCTCTTAACAAACTTTTCAATTAATATTTAAATTTTTACATCCCTATATAGTTCAGATCCAGAGATATGGGGATCTCAATGTGGCTTCGCGTCCAAATCATTAAATTTCACCCATTTTCAATGGTTGAAAACCAAATGTGACTCAATTTGCACAAAGCTGGTACTTACTGTATTTAAAGAACAAAATAATGTTGAAACTAGAAACATATCTTGTTTTCGTCTATCACAGGGTTGCCAGGTTGTCACAACAAAACCCGCCCAATTGCTACTCAAAACTAGCACAAAACTAGCCCAGTCGTGTTTTGGTGGGGGTCCCTTGGTAAAAATCGTGTTCTAAGGGGTAAAATATGCGTGTTTGGTGGGAATACCCTGGAAAAATTCTAATTTTATGGGATAAATATCGCACGGACATGGAAAACAACCCACGGTGTTAACAGTGTTAAAGCAGCCCAATTCAACTTGGCAACACTGATCTATCAAAATACTTGCATTGCCAAAAATAGTCTTTTTCCAAAGTTTGCATGCCTGTAACTAACAAAGTATTAAAGATGTCTCAATTTGATTTTGAATTCTACTTTTAAATAAACTTTTCTTTTAGTATCTTCATTTTTATGTCCCTGTATGGTTCATTTCCAGAGATATGGGGATCTCAATGTGGCTCTACATGCAAATGCTCCACGTCCAGATTGTTGAATTTCACCCATTTTCAATGGTTGATAACCAAATGTAGCTCAATTTGCAGAGAGCTGATACTTAATGTATTTAAAGAGGAATGTCTGACGAACACATAATATTGAAACTAGAAACATAACTTGTTTCCTTCTATCAAAACCCTTGCACTGAACATACCTTTCTGAGTGCCAAAAAACACTTTTTTCCGAAATTTGCATGCCTGTAATTCAACAAGTACTAAAGATATCTTAATATGATTTTAGATTCTGTCTCTTAAACTTTTCAATTAATACTGAAATTTTTACATCCCTATATAGTTCAGATCCAGAGATATGGGGATCTCAATGTGGCTCCATGTGCAAATCGTTGAATTTCATTACTGTTATTGAACATACATCTGACGGCAAGAAATACTAATTTTCTGAGGTTTGCATGCCTGTAACACAAAGTATTAAAGATATCTTAATATGATTTTAAATTCTGGTTCTTAACAAGTTTTTCTTTCACTATCTTTATTTTTATGGTTCAGTCCCAGAGATATGGGCATCTCAATGGGGCTCTATATCCAAATTGTTGAATTTGCCAATTTTCATTGGTCAAAAACCAAATGTGGCTCACATTGCACACAGCTGATGTTATTGTTTATAAAGACGAATGTCTGAAGAACAAATAATATTGAAACTAGAAATATATCTTCTTTCTTTCAATCAAAACAGATTGAACATACTTGTCTAAGTGCCAAAAAATACTGAGAAGCATTACATTTAATAGTGCATACTTTACCCCAAACTTTTGGATGATCTTCCTATTAAAATAAAAACGCTCTTAAAATGATTTACACAAAGCAGATATGACAGCTCTATTCCATATTTTCAGGAATCACAGACATTTCCAACAGTATGCAACAATATTGCAAATCTGAACTTTGGCCAAAACTGAAAACTGTCACACGACCTCATTACATGACATGTTCATTTCAGCAGATACACTGCTTCCAAACGGACCGGCGTTAATTTGGCTGACAGAGCGATGGACAGATGGAGTCAGCCGAGAGAACCGAACACAAATGAATGAAACACCTGCTCGTCTCACGCCGAACCGAATGAGAGATGCGTCAGACCCGCAGCTCTTTGAGATTCCAGAAGAGTCCGAGAGCAGATTTATCTCACTTACGGGACGCAAGCGTGTGTGTGTGTGTTTCACAGAAACTAATGATAATGAGAAAGAAGGTGATAATTAGAAAGAGGAAGGCCGTAATGAATGTATTTGCCAGTGTTAAACCCTCACACACCTTTTAATATTTAAACGAGCATCCGTCATAAATGAGTTCTGATCGGTGATAAACGATCCTGTCGGTTTTTGAATTTCAATTCGCTCTAAACCACGTCGGTGAAGTTCAAACCCCGTTTTTCCATCTGGATGATCGCAGCAGAGCTTTAAAGTAATGTGAAGTTAAATTGGCTCTATTTGCTTTTTTAATACACATGATTAAGAATCGGAAGGATTCATTATTGCATATTATTCA